>JAHZMZ010003601.1:0-11807 GCA_027743805.1 Lepidocyrtoides sp. E14 | reverse complement strand
GTGCAGTGGAAAACGTTTTTATCAGTTCAACCGCAAACATAATATATCTAGTGACAGAAAACGCAGTGTGCAACATTTTACAAACTACATTTTTGAAGGCAAAATGTTCGTGTTAAATGCAAGGACGAAAAGATTTGACGAATAACAACATATCAAGCGTAGCGCGGTCCCGTAAAAATTAATATATTTGCCTTGAGTTTTTAAAACTGCATGATTTTTCTCAGAAATACTACTTTAAAATTAATCTTTTTCCGGTAAACCAGCATTTTAAAATCATATAGTAATAAGGACACAATTTGCTGTTACACATCCAATATAAGAGTATATTACTACAGCTCCGAAGGTTGTCGGATCAAATGTACATTTTACACCGTGAAACTTTGTTTTTTTCTATTTTATATCATTGGCGGACACTGCATATCAGAAACGCTTGATTTGCAGCAAAGAAAAATAAAGAAAGCCACAAAAGGAAAGAAAGTAACCGGGGAGTGACGAGAATTCTCATGTGCTAACAAAATACATTTGCCAGTTCCAGCTTTTTTGTAAAGCTCTCAACCAACCGTCATCATCATATTATCATCATCATGATTCTTTTCCTGCCAGTGTATGCACTTGTCTATAAGTGTGAAGCAATAGCAATTCAGTAGAAAAGCAATAATATTCGTCTCTTCTCTAATGTGGACAAAAACAGAGAGGAGAGGATATTGGTAAAAAAATATGAAAGGAGAAAAATAGATTGAAGTGAGTTGAGTGAGTGAAAGAGTGATACCACGTTGTGGTACGACATAAGTAGAAGGAAAAATATGAAAAATTTAGCAGGCACTCCGCCAGGAAAAAAAAGAAGTCGGAGAGAGGGCAACTTACGTCAGATAAAAGGATATAAAAGGCCAGTCCAAACGCCACGATGAGGATGGAAAAGATCATGAGAACCCGAAGAAGTGTATGAAGGATTTCTAGGAACATCACCACGTAAATGCCTACCACGTCAAACCTGTGAAATAGACAAGTGAAAGAAAGCAAATAAGCTATGCCCATGAATAAGCGTACTAGATATATCGTTTATACACATTCATGAAGATATATACCTACACATACTTACAAGTCATCATCAAAGAGGATAAAAATAGGACTCTTTTGCGAGCCTGTCTACTGTATCTACTTTATGCACGCTGCACATCAAATGTTCATAAATGTATCGTATACGTAAGTGTGTGTATTATACATAGATTGATAGATTAGATGAATGGAAAATGCTTGAAAATGACAAGGGATTTTCCAGAGTGGTCTGGTCTCGCTAAACTGTAAAAAGTAAAGCCCATAACCCATCATCATATTATATAAAAATGAAAACAGAGAAAACTCCATTTCATTTTCATCTAAAGCTAACGAAATAAGCTGGCACGTACCTATACAAAAATGCATTCATCTAAACTCAACACAGTCCATCATACATTTTTAAACAGTGTTTGAAAATTCTTCCGGAAGCAAAAGGATTGTAACCTTTTGACACTGGCGATTGCTGCTGCTGCTTTACTGCAAAACAAATTTGGCTTTTGACTTTGACTTTTTCTACTCAACTCTCAAAATTCTTTATCTGTGTGATCTACTCAGGTCAAAAAGATGCATGTATCTCTAAAGAAGAAACGAAAATAGAACCCTTGAATGTCTCGAATCACATGTGAGCTCCTTCCATATATAATATTTGTGTGCATCTTGTGTGAGTAAGTGACGATGTAAATGAACAATTTTATGGTTAAGTATAGTACATTTTATATGTATATGATTGTGCTTTATCCGATCAGGGATCAAACATGAGCTGTCGAAATGTATTTTGTTACAACTTTCAGAGTGGAACCATTGTAACTCAAAGCTGGCTATCACATAAACCACCATCTTCATATTCTTCCAGTCGATGAACAGAGGTTGGAAAAATGGGATGGTGCACATTTGTATGGCAGACTTGTACTTAAAGTGAAATGATTACGATGATCAACCAAGAAAGAGGGCATTTACTAGAAAACGCTGCATAGACTGATACGGTGACGACGAAAAGATGAACGTCAACTTATGATGAAATCATTACTGTTATCTCTAGTCATCCCTCAAATTAAGTATGAAAAATTTCTGGTAAAAAGTCTGGATTATTTGTTTGAGGAGATTGGATAAAATACCATTTTGTTTTTATCGAACCTGCAAGGAGACGCATTTATGAGACAAATTGCAAAAATGTGTTGTAGTAGCAATTTATCATGCCAGTTAAATCCCCCATCTTACCAAAAGAAGACTTTACGCAATTTATAACAATATAGCCATAAAAAATATGAGTGGTAGAGAATTTTTTTCGTTTCGACTAAAATGCTACTTATTCATCTATTTACCTTTGTAAAAAGAGAAGAAGATAAAACCAGCTGAAAAATGTGGCCAGGGAAGCACTAGGATCGACATAGCTAGAACAGTCAGGGATGAATTTAGCTCCAACCATGAAAACGCAACAAATGTTCATAGCCCAAAAGACCCTTAAAAAATTAAAAATAGACAACGTTTAAAAAGCAACTCAAACTATTGTACTTCCCTAACATCCCAACAGTATCATTGCATAAGAGGATAGTAATATTTAAATGGGATAATTAAGCGTTTCTACCTACCAATTAACTGTATCCATAATGTACTTTACTTTAGGTGGGTAAAAGTGGGTACACTCTCTAAGAATGTTGACCAACGCCACTGTAAAGATAATGGCAGCTTTCATATACTCATTGATTGTAAATGATCGATCATCATTATCTGGGAGCAGAGAAGACAGTCCACCAGTAGGAAAATGGAATCGTTTGTCGTGGGGTGGTTGTGGAGTAGAGTTCTACAACGTAAGATAAAAAGGTCAACCATTAGAGGATAATTAATGAAAAAGGCATCTCAGAGTGAGTGAGTATACTGTAATGAATGAACAGTGGCAAATAAACAAAATCATGGTTTGGTTAGGTGCTACATTCCGTAAGTAGTAAAGCGTGGCGTGAGTACCGCTGTCCGCACCTGCCACTGCCAACTCGCTTTTTCTATAAAATAGAGATACTCAGGAGCTGCCGCTGAAAACGTACCGTCGTAAATCAAAATGGGCACGGTAGAAAATCGACAATTCGTGTTATTACTTACCCAGAAGGAGCCATTGATGGATGTTGCTGTTGATATTGACGATGCCGACGAGGACGGCTGTTGAGTTGAATGAATAAAGTGGTTAGCGCTTCTATTACCACCACCAGTTGTACTATTCGTATTGGGTATGTTGCTGCTATTGGAAATGATTCCCGGTAGATCAATCGGTAGTTCCGCTTGACTTCTGTCAAGATAATTCACGTCTCCTCCTGCTGCTACCAGTGTTCCATGAGTAACATTTCCACTTGCACCGCCGCCACCATCAATTCCTACTTCTGGCTGATTTCGTTTCAGGTAGCCGGATGCAAATGATGTCAAGATGCCCAGATAGCAGAGGTAGAGTACCAAGTGAGAGAAATGAATGTACTTTCCGTATGCATTCCATTTCATTTGCAAATATTTTTGGGACAAGTCATGGGACAAAAGCTCTACTCGACCGTGGTATACCATTCCCTGCAGAAACAAAAGAAGCAGCATGGATGACTTGAGGAATGAGTGAACATTATACATCGCAGTAGAGTGTTCATTGCTCACATCACATCCCCACCAAATGAGATACCTATAATATAGCATTTTGTACTTTAACAAAAAGGAGCAATCGATAAGTCGACAACACGGTGGTGGTAATGATGACAGTTTTATTCAGGCGTGATAAATGAGAAAAAGGGACTGAACTTTTTTTTTCTCCCAACGAAATTGTTCCAGAGTAGTATTCTCTCCAATAAAATATCAAAAATGAGTCAGACCGCTTTCACCAGTCTCTCCGTGTACGATACATATTTTCCACATAAAAAAATGGACGAATTTCAAAGAGAAAAATCGAAACAATAAAACCGCTTTTGGTATTCAAGTAGGTGTTGTTGCATGTTGGAGATACTTTGCTAAATGGACTCTTGTTGGAAATTGTCACATAAAAATGAAATGTCATCCATATGGCGTACCGGCATACACAAGCAACGTTTTATTGCAAATGTAACCATACTGAAATCCTCTTTAAACAAAGATAAAAGAGAAACAGCCTCAATTTCAAGAATACATTCGCGTGTAAACCTGTATGTATTTTTTTTACTGATGATAATAATACCAGGATGGAAACAGTTGTCGATTAACTTTTTAGTGGGACCATATTTGATCCATTAAGTGACTTGAATACCACCACAGACTTCAATAGCTGGTAATGACAGATAAGAAGGAACTGTAATATGAGGGGTTAGTTTTAGCTTTTTCTGTCTATCAGTACTGTGAACAATACAACAAACGGCTCGAGTTTTGTTGGATTGTTCGATTGGGATTCTTCGGTGTAACAGGATATTGTGACCGTAAAAGGTTATGGCAATAACTAAAACTGTACTTGATGGGTAGAATCGTGAAAAGTGCCTATTACGTTTACTGCTATATTGGATTCTGATAGCGAGCTATAGAAAGGACGTATTGTTACAGCACAAAGATGATATTTTGGACGGAAGAGTTAAGGTCTTCAGATCCAGAAATAATGATGTGAATGATCATGTCGTATGAACTTTTTTATTTCAAGTTGAGTTTATTGTTTCAGTTGAGATGAAAGTATGTGCGGCAGCAGGAGCGCTCGCTAAAACTTTTAGACAAAAAACACACTCCTTCTTGTGTTTAGTATCACGCTGATCATCATTCGAAATGCTCAATATAGTATAACACAAAAGTGCGCTTTTCTGTTATGATCCCCCAGTCTGATCTCGTAAAATGAAAGCGTATTTGGGAATTTAATATCCAATGTTTTCAGCGTGTAGAGAAACGAAAAGTATATGTATGGTAAAATGGTGTATTGTCAATTTGAAGTGAAAGGAATCTTGTGAGGAAGAGAAAAAAAATAATAAAAGAAAAAAGTTTATGAAAATGTTTATGTTAGTTGAATTTAGTTTGATAATGGTGTCATCATCATCATGATTCTAGGAAGATCTTTGATGGGAGAAAGCATATTCATTCATATATATATGCTTACACACTAACTACAGATGATGAAGTTCTGTAAAAAAATTGTGAAATGTATAAAAACTCACATTTAGAATAGGCAAATGTTTTCTTTCAAATGAGTTGCCTTGAAACTTTTCCTCAACTTTGTCACTGGATTTTTGAATTAATGCTTCTCCCTCGGGTTCAGCTAGGGAAAGCCATTTGAAATCGTACTTGATCTGAAAATAAAAAGAAAGGAAATGCTGACAGTGAAAAAGTTTTCAACAGTAAATGATCCTGACATCATTGCTGTAATAGACACACCAGAGTCGTTATCTGGCGTAAAGAAAAAAAATCACAGTGCAGTGAAGTGAAAGCAGTGAAAGCATTGTAGTGTGAGTCTGTAGAGGGAGCGTGAGATGTCGCACAAAGAGAAAAAAATACTTACGTGGTAGTGTTCCGAGTCAGTCTTGACGTCTGATTTGACTATGCATCTGTCCAAAACGGCTGACACAACCTGTGGCAAACTTGCAACCAATGCTAACATAATTGATGGATACTTCCCTGCCGACAGAGCAAGTATCTCATTGCCCCTATTACAAAAATTACTCTTTTACCAATAACACATTAGAGTGAAAGTTTCATTAAAAGAATCCTCTGATTCAATACTTACTTACCTTGTTCTGTGAGTAACCATTATTAGGGCAACGGCTGCATATTTGTTCTGGAGAGCAAAATCAATAGCGCTAAAACCTTTGTAATTATAAGTCAACGCACAGTTTAAGTTGAGAAGTAGTTCCACAGCATCAGGTTGGTTTTCCATACAAGCTATGTGTATTGGTGTATTCTTAAACAAAGATAGAGCAAGACTGTCAGGCATACTAAACATAAATGGTAACACATAAACATGTAAAAACGTAAATATGTAATGTGTACAATATTACCCCATCTTTGTCTGTTTGATCGAGAAGGTGTGAATGTACGTTTAGTATCAACTTCATAGTATCCCGATGTCCGTTTTTGGCTGATAAGTGAACTTTGGAATAAAAGAAGAAAATTAAACATTACAGCTCTTCTGAATTTTTTCTTTTTTTAACTAGCTTTCTTGATAAAAAATACCTATAGTATTTCCATTGTGATCGCGATGAAGTAAAGCTCCTTTCTTTATCAACGATTGAACAACTCTAACATGTCCTTAAAATTACAGAAACACGAAAATCATAAATTACTAAATAGTTAGTTTCATATTATCTATCAACATGCATCTACCTCTAGTGGACTTTAGGAATTTTATAAAGTTAGCATTCGTACCATGATAACTTGCAATATGAAGCGGAGTTAGACCGTTTCCATCACCTTCATTTATCACGGAGTTGTTTTGCTCCATTTTCAAAATTTGCTGCACGATGTTCAATCTTCCATATCTAGTACAGGGAAATCAATGATCAGTTAAGTGGATGGAAAGCCAGGTGAGAGAAACGAATTTATATAAAGATTAAGAAGTAGGGACATTGAACCCAAGTTTTACCTGCATGCAACGTGTAAAACGTTTTCTCCTATATTGTTCTTTGTAACAACACTGGCACCCAGAGTTATTAACTTCATCGCATTCTTTATGTGACCCTCTACAGTGAGGGAAAATTTCAAGAAAATTGCATATTTGAAAATATAAAAACAGCAAAATCCAGAATCCCAAGTTGTCTCATTTGTATTTACTTACGTTTAACTGCGTAGTGAAGCGCCGTAAACCCATGTTTGTCCTTTTCTTCGAGGATTGGAAGAAATTCCGACTGGATTGGAAAAACAGAACAACAGCATAATATTGGTTAAAGTAAAGCTTCTTAAAATTTAAGGACGATGTATTTACACTATCTGTAAAATACAGTAAATATTTGAGGAAATGCTATATTGGATAGAGTAGATATGTAAAATACTGATGTATTTTCCTCAACAAACAAAACATTTTTACTTTTTAAAGCGTCCTATTCTGAAAGACTGTATTTGCAGTTACTGAATACTATGAAATTTCTGTTGAAAATTATTTTGTTAAATTTTTTCATAAACTTACACAGGATTCGTCGTCAAGAATTCTGTCAAGATCACCGCCGTGAATTACAGCTGCATGAAGAACTAAAATAATATACACATATTATAGAAATAAATATTTAATATATAATGCAATTATAGTTATATGTACTTCTTATATGTACCGTTTCTTGAGTCATTATCCTTAAGACTGATGTTTGCACCAAGTCGGATTAATGTTTTCATTGTTCTCCAGCCATTCCGAAAGGCGGCCAGATGCAAAGGAGAACGACGCTCTTTGTCCAACACGTTTACTGAAGCACCCTGAAAGAAATGATGAATGATGAATGAAAAAATTACTCTTTACATGAAAGTGTAACGTACTGATTGACTCAACTTGTATATGATACATACAGAGGCACAATTTTAAATATTTTGTGTGCATAAAATGTGTGATAATAAGTGATTTGATTATGTAGTTAAATTGAACTTACTTGCTTCACGAGAAATTCCACAAGTTCATAATGATCAAACCTATAAACATATTTATCATGAATGCGTTTCACTAATTGCAAATTATTGGCATATGTAAAAAACATGAGAAAAAATATTAGTTTACATTGAAGCACAATGAAGTGGAGTCATCCTTTGCAAATCGCATGATTTAAGACAAGTATCCTTTTCTTCCGGTTGCAGCTGCAATGTTTGATAAATATTGTAGTTAATGAACAGTTGATAGTACTATCCATTTATGTAATGAAAAAACTTATTTTATCGTGCATTGCTACTTATACAAGAAAACACTTTTAAAATGCATGTCCTTTATCTGGAATTTAATACGAATGCGAATACGGAATTCAAAAACTACAAAGAGGCAAAAAGAGAAAACTAATTTTACGTTCTTTGAAACTTTAATGAAAGTAGACAAACTCAAGCATTTAATAATTACTTTCAAAATGTTCGAATCAAGTAAAAACTGGCTACATACAAATAATGGAGCATTCTTTGAAATTCTTGTTCTTTGTCTTTTTATTGTCGCACTTGATGGAGAAAAAGAGAAATTTAATCATACCTGAAACATAAGTTTAACAATTTCAATGGCTCCTTGTGAGCACGCCAAATGGATAGGTGTGGACAGGTCATGCTGTTGTGTGGAAATTTTGGCTCCAGAACGCAGACACAATTCAACAGCCTGAAATTAAATGTACAAAAGACAAACTCAAAAACGGTTACATACCTACTTTCATTTACCACGTAACGTAAACACAAGATCAAAAACCCCTTCCAAGTTTTTTAATAAATTACTCCCGTAAAAAATAAAATGGTCTAACGTTTGAAAATGGAAACGGTGATCTCAAAGGAGAAATTGCGCGTTTCTTCTTTGGAGTAACCAGTATTTCTTTAACAGCTTGTGATGATGATGCAATAGATAAAACACTGATGCACTTTCCCCTCTCCTGTTCAGTAGTAGGTACCTTTGGTAGGAGAGGTTCTACAATCAACGGAACACTTTTATATTGCATTTTTGCACCCCTCGTTGGCAAAAATGTAGGAGTAGCAGAGAAAATAGAAAGTATCCACCCGTTAGGCAACCCACACTCTCAACTTTCCCAAGTATATTATTCTAAACTTGTTTCTCCGTTTACTACTGAGGACAAACTAAAGTATAGAAACCAATGCAATGCAACCTCATTCTCTTAGTTTCATCTTGTTGTTGCAGTATTGGAAAACTTTCTCCAACTACCATGCTTGTTTGAATATACTTAAATACATAATAGAATATAAAATTTATAAAAGTATAGTTCACGTTTTGCTACACTGTTCTATAAAATAATGCTTCATCGTAAATAGTATGCTTGTTGAAAAACCCCAAAGAGTCCCTATTTTGATGAATCGTCAACGACTGCATAAGTATAACGGTGAACGACCGGTGACGAAGGACGATTTTAGACAAAAGTGGCCTAAGCCTCTTGCTTTCAAAAGCTGCTTCTAGAAATGAGATTTCAACCGTACGTTTTGAGTTGGAGAACATATGTATCCCAACCCATTTAACCACTCAAGCTTTATTAATCCTACAAAGGGTAATCAAGTGAATAACTTGGGAGAAAGAGAGAAAACCCGGGCGGATGTGGTGATGCTCAGTTGATGGTTGCAAGATGACAAGGAAATTAAGGTGGCACCCATTTTACTTATCAAAAGCATATCTGTCTTTGACTCGACAAACATTTGTAATGAATATATTTTGTTCTCATGTATATTATAATAACCAATAACAAACAGCTCAGTTTGATATATACTACAATTTAATGTGACATGTATGCTTCGATAAATAGGGCAGCTTCTTCGAGAACCATGCTCGTGCAGTTGTCGTTTAATGACAACTGATTATCTTTTACGAGTTGCTAAAATTGTTTATCAATACATTGACAAGCTTTTATGCAAAATAATATGAAATGTGTGTCTGTCACATTGTATAAAATTGCATAAGCCGACCTTGTACAAGTAGAAGTATCTAATAAGTACCAATTACTAAAAGGAAGGATAGGTATGACGAGCTAGTAGGTATTATCCCAATTAAGTTGAGTAAGATTCAATGCTGTTATATAAAGCCAGTATGCATAAAGTCATCAGTTTATTATGCATCAGTTAAACTGTACCAAGTCACGCGGACTTACCTGCGTCTATAACAAGCACGAAGAGCGACATAATATGTAAGATATCAGGAAGAGCAAAGTTTCGATGATCAACAACCTTTTTAAAATCTTTTATAATGGCAACGAAAAGCGCACAATCTCTTATTATAGAATTCCAGGAAATAGGTACTTCATTTCCTAGTGTTGCAAAATACAAATTCACACAGTTTGCAAGCATTTCATTTTGTTATTTAATCAACTAGTATTCCATCATGAAATATTCAATGAAGAAGGAAGCAAAAGTGTACTAAATTAAAATGTTATTGTCAGTCTGTGTATAGCGTAAAATTAAGTTCTCATTAAAAATTTCACAGAATACAATCCTTAAATTAACTGCGTCATAACGAGCATCTGGCATCTATGCGAAACATTTGCGTAGGCGAAATGAACAAAATAAACTGAAAATAAAGGACAAATGGATTAGTTTATACGTATCTGCTGTAGAAAAAAGTAGTGTTTTGTTGCTGCTTGTTCCATTGTTTGTCATTTCATAATATTCTCTAAAAGCTCAAATAAACAGTAAACGTTAAAGGCGAAAATGTCATAAAATGTTCCAACAAATTATTTCTAACACTCCGTAACAGGATTAGTGCTTAGTCCTTTAAACCCTATATGTATGTACTTTCATTCGACTACTGCAAAAATATGTATTATGCATGTACATCAATCCTATTAATTTATGTGTTGAAGATGTACATTATTCGAAACAATTCTCTGCTACAGACACAAAATTGAAAGGAAGCATTAAAAATACTAAGAAAATGTAATTTTGACAAAACACATCACTAACTTTAATGTTTTCTATTTTGAGTTTCCTTATAAAATGGGAATTTTTTCAAGGGACAGTACAAACATTTGCGTAGTAAGTTTCTGTCACATTTTCTCGAACGTGACAAAGTGTAAGCTAGTTAGTTGAGAAAAGGAAGTACAATCTGGAATAAAATTCTGAATCCTACGAGATATATTATAAGCCCAATTTGAAACAACGAAAAACGTGCTTGATACCTAGTTGCGTCAAGGGGGATGCACATGGAAGAGCTGTTGAATGAGATTACGAATAAAAAATATACTAGCAGCTTCCACAATACCACTGTAATAATGCATAAAATCCCAATATAGTTTGCGTACACATGGACATTTTATAACTATCTTCTTTCTTCATCATCATCATCATGACATATTATGCCCACATTGTACATTTTTGTAAATAAACCCTACACTCGACTGGCCTCGAAAAGAAAATGAATCTGGAATTCAAACAGACAACCATGTAGTCTTGTAAAATCATAGAACACAATTTTACTGCCGATGCTGGTAGGCAAGCTCAAAAGACCCATCCTTCTTAGTATTGAGTAGCGTACTCATGCCTAGAAAACGCGGAAATAAAATGTAAGAAAAGCTGAGAAAGTATCATTGCACTGTACACCGTTCTATCCATGTCCTTATTTATTGTTTCAAAGAGTCAAGAAAGAAGGAATGTGTATGTGGACACATTACAGCTAAATAATATGTATCTTCTGTGGGATTTGATAAAATAAGTCCATGTGTAGTAAATAGCAGCATCAGTTCTTTGAAAAGAAATAAGAAAGGCTGAAAATGAAGAAAGCGGAAGGAAACAAAGTAATAATGTCCTAAAGCCGAAGACGTCATCTTAACGACGAGTTTGTCACGAATTCTTTGAAGCAAGTCTTTTCTAGTTTATACCATTGCATTTCATTTCTGTCTTCTCTTCTAGTCTTCAATTACTTTATTGACAAGCGTGTGGTTCAATATATGTACATAGTAAACAATTTGCAACGACAGAAAGATAGGACATTACGAGTGTAGCATGAATGACTTGCTCAGGGATTTTATCTTCAATTCATGATTTTATAAAAATTAAAGTTCCAGTTCTGTACCTTATATAAGCTTTCATTCACAATGTATTTTTTTTCTTTTTGATGAATTTGTGAACTGGAATAAGAGAAAAAATGGAAAAAAATATTAGCTAATGAAAGGAACATTACAAAT
>JAHZMZ010003600.1:0-19061 GCA_027743805.1 Lepidocyrtoides sp. E14 | reverse complement strand
TTTAAGATATTGGAACTCTGCTCGGATAACACTACAATGGCTAGTTTGAGTCAGTTTGGCACACTCCTGGTGACTATTCAAAAGAGTTTGGAGGAGTTCTTTAGACCAAAAGGTTCCGATTCGGATGATGACTAGGACATTTTAGTAGTAGCTGTAATTTCTAAAAAATTATGTATACTCTAGCAGTTATGTAATAATTTATTTCACGCATCTTATCTGATGTATAAAATTACACAACAACGTTTTAATGAAAGTGTATCACCCGCTTTACCTGCCGTTTCACTTGTATTTTGCATCATGAAAAGCAAATCCACCGGATTTTATGAACCGGTAATTCCTGTTTTAAGAATCCACAATATCTCCATCACATCATGCAATGTACTCGTGAATTATCTCGGACTAGAACGGGTTCCCTTATCCTTTATTTCCCCACGGGTGTGGCTAGTACGTAGCTCATTTCAGTCTAGTCAAGTAGTAAATTTCTCTCTGTTAGTTTCATCAGCATGTCGGTCAAAGTAGTTAAACTGGCTGTCAAACAGAAGAGCAAAATACATGGCTTGGCAGCTTGTTCCATGAGACTTTGTCATTCGAGGGTAAGTTTTCAAGGGATCCGATGGTAGAGTTAACCTGCCCAACGTTACGTTTTTTATTTCTGCCTCGATTACTGCGTACTGTACCCAAAATTTATCATTGCTGGAGCCACTAGCCACACTATTCGTCAAAGTGAAGAAATGGTGGTCGGTATTAATGCATTGACTTGTATTGCTTCGTTAAAGCAAAAGTATTTGTGTTGACAATGGGAATTTGTCAAGTTACCCCATGCAAGTATTGGAAGTGGCAATCGAAAATGAGAACCACCCAAAAGTAAATGCTCAACGTTTTCTCGGTACATGGCTAATTTCACCAGTAACCTTGTCACAATGATATTTGCATTTCCAGACTTGACCTTCTATTTCTGCAAGTTACGCTTACATTCAATAGCGTTTTCTTACTCACGATTTGTTTCATCCCATTTAATTTTTAGTCAAATGGTTTTATTATGCTGCAGTAGATTTTATTGTTTTTTGTAAATCTTTGGCTTACTTCAAATGCAAGGTTACAAGCATTCTTATCATTTCTTGCTAAATTTAATTTGGCTTCAAACCTATTTTCTGAGCTCTTCTGAGCTGAGAAAATGCGCGTTATTCACTCCGGTTTGTACTCATTGTAATATTTTATATGCCATGATTATGTTGTATATGTATGGTCAATCAACGATCTTGTTGGTTTGAAGCGTAGCTTGAGGTTGGAATCATTTACCACGCTTAAAAGTTATAATATTCCTTCTAGTTTTTGCTTGTATCATAGGTGGTGGATAGACATTTTACATAATGACCGTTATTGGAAATGTTCGCAAAGCGTTGATTGAAGTTGTTGACAAGGGAAGGCACAACATTCCACCAAAATTCTGTGATAAAATGTATGGGGCTACCAGCTACATAAGAGAGAACGCTTGGCTCAATTTCTCATGTCTTTTAAATTTGGTTCGCTATTCATTATTTCTACACAGTCTAGATTATTCTTTCTTTTCAAACTGTTAGAAAATATTGCAAACTCAATCATTAAGTATATTTCGTGTTTAAAACAACTTGCAAATCGAAGTGTGTTAAATTCGTGACGAGATGTATGTACAAATGTAACTAAAAATAGGCGTGAGAATGGAATAATTATATATTACCTGTATATTATGAATCTATGCAAATTGCCTGTTTGGACACGACAATTATGGAACAGGTATATAAATGCAGGTACATTATATATACGATACTATATTTACTACCTATACATATCTATGTGCTAGCTTGCTTGCTGAAAAAATGAAAACAACGCTTTGCTCAGTAGAGTGAAGAAAAAACGTGAAATCGTCCATCACGTTGTCACAATTTTTTGCAAGGTTTGGTTGGATTGGAACCGTATAGCAAATCAACTCGTTCTAGAGATTCATGATTGAGTACTGAAAAACAAGTTAAAAAGTTGCAAAAAATGGGACGCATGAGATGAGGTAACCTGTACAGAAGGAACAAATGTCTGATAGTCTGATTTTGTTGATGCTGCTGTTGCATCATGCTATTTATCGAATCTCGCTCAGTGCAAAAACGTTTTCTCACCCTTCTACAAAATTTACCTATTCATGTTTCAGGCGTGCATGCATGGGTGGTCTCTAGAGTTGGGAGTTTGCATTTGGAGTGTTTTAGGCAAAAATGAATGGATAATAAATAGGTATTTATTGGTGCTTTTTCATAAAATGGTCCTGGAAAATTGTTTAAAAAAATTGTATGCAATCGATCCAGCCTGAATGTATTAATTGTACGAAAAATTCGTTGTCGCGTCTTTTGATTAAAAAAACCTCGGGCTCATATACTCATATATCTTACTTAACTCACTCCTTCAAGTATTTCTACTCTTTATAGCCAAAATTCGAAATAATATCTGTCTGCAGCAGGTCTACGTACATACTGTGCAAATAACCCACGCAAATTTTTAACGTGCTTGGTGTAAATTGGGCGTGGTTGTGGTTGAACCTGTTATGTATACATTATTTTCATGCAACATTTTTTCTCAGTTAATATTAGAAACCACGTACATTATGTACGGTAGAAGAATGTCAAAATACCATTTTACCTGCCATGATTCAAACCATTCCACCACTTGTGCACATATTTACAAAAGGATGCTCAAACAGTTTTCAATTAGTTTTTAAGCGGATACGTTTTCGGTCGGTTCTAGTATTGAATCGTCATAAATTTATGACAATCTTCATCTTTTGTAAGGTCATACGATTGTCCACTACATTTTACATTTACGATTTTGCATCCGTCCAGCAAGATTTTTAGAATGCCAGAGAAGGATGAAGAAGTGAAATGCAAGGTCGTCTGATTTGCATGTGCTAACATAATATATCGTGTTTTTTAACATTGTACTCATCAACTTGTCTACAAACCTACTTAGTTAGTTCTACCTGAAATATAATAATATCCTTAGGCATCACGCCAAACAACAGCTTCTAGCTCATCTTTGTATTTTTCATAAAATTAGGATGAACTGCATCTAATTAACTTTTATATATTATGTATTGACGTATCTTCTGAAAAGAATCGTTATTAGTGTGGTACCTATTACAGCATAATGGCTTAATTTCACATACCAGATGCCACGTGAAATAAACGTTAATTGATCGTAAAAATCTTTAATAAAATTGCTCATAATGAGATACAAGTTTCTGTCAAAGGGGCGAGGTGAATAAAATAAAATAAAAAGCTGAAACAACTTTTCTGAATCTACATAATTTGTTCCTGGTTTATTGATTCATGATCTCATCTGTCCAGATTACTCGGTTAAATCTATCATTATGTGACATTAATTAATTTCTCTCTCTACACAATTTACCCATTTTCATCATAAATGAGAAAATGGGAAATTATTAGCATTCAACCCCTGAAATTAAACTACGTCATGACTATGCATGCAGTAAATTACAGGTATCAAAAAACAATTTTCTTGCTTCGCTGCACGAGCGACCAGACAAGATGGTTTCAACTCCAAACCCAGTACATATTTTTTTATTGCGAAGATGCTGTAATAAATATGAGCAGTTTAAAGTTACATGTAGTATTCACAACCTTTTTTTTGCCGGAAAGTCTTTGTTTGCAGGTTTGGAATTTATTAGATCATGTAGGTGAAGAAGGAATGTTGCTCTCTTCTTGTCCAAATCTCGCCTGGTCAACTCATCGACATTATATCAATAATTCTTCCATGTGAGGTTTTCGCTGGAGTGTACATGTTATAAGGTGATTATTAACGCACTCATTATTGGAATTACACGTTGTCACTTGCACCTGAGCACTGTGACAGTGCCACTGTGTAAAAAGATGACATTATAAGAACGCCAACAGAGAGGGTCGAAATTTTTGTCCAGTTTATATAATGACTACTTTAAAGCAACATTTATGTATGCACTCTTGTCACAGTCACACTTTACTATATTAGGATCAAAGAAAAGACTATTCCAGCATTCATTAACAATATATAATAACAGCTAACGAGTTTAATACGTATCCAACACGTCATTATTTTGATTCTTACTCATATTATCCAAGAGTGCTCATCATCATGTCCATGATGATCCAATATTTTTAATGATATTACTGGAATTATTAACGTCAGCTACGATTAAAACATTGAATTCATCACAGTCCAAAAACACGCCCGCTTAGATGATAAAAATAAATTCTGTTTACGGTTTATGTAAGCTAAATTAAGGCGGAGGTGGTGTTGAGAAGTTTTTTTGATTGGGCATTAATGTAGAATAGATTGTAATGTCTAAAATTCAATGTCCCTGCCCTTTCATTCTTGTTGTAATCATTTATTCTTTGATGAAGTCGGGATGAGTTTGTAACTACTGAACTAGTTTTTAAAAGGATAAAAAAATGCTTCTTCTAGGACGAGGATGCTTTATAGTATGTAATGCATATTTGAATATTATGAGCAATTGAAATACACGTAGTATGCAATCAAAGACGCGTAGATCATGAGATTGGTTTGGTATATAAATTGATTAGACTCCAACCGAATCACTAATCATTCGCTTGTCAGGTGCATCATTAAAACAATCATCTCTTTTCGTTGGAAAAGCAAATCAAAAGTCAACATGAAGGCCTTTGTAAGTTTTTCAAAATTCTTCAAAATACCTATTTATAAAAGTGGAAATAATTGTTTTGTGATTAATTTGTTGGAAACAAACCGATTATACAAAAAGATTTGGGGGTTGACTCAAGACTAATGAACAAAAAACTGAGGTGCAGTGGAATAATTACGGTGTTTTTATAAAATCACTTTTATGTATACCTTATAGATTGTCCTTGCTGCCATTGTCGCCAGCGCATCTGCTGGAGTTCTTTTGTCATCTCCACTTGCCATCTCCCCACTTGCCCGAACTGTTATTGCTGCTCCAAGTATTGCTATTGCACCAGCAGCTACTGCTACCCAATACCATGCTCAAGGTATGTATAATATTATGATTTTTAAAATATGAGTAGTAAAAGGAAAAACTATAAGGCAGCAATGAAACCGTTAACTGAACTGTACCTGGCAAAAAGTAATAATGTTTATGAATGGAGAAATAAAGCTGGTTATGCCCTCTTGACCCGTTATTGATGGTATTAACCCGCTGTTTGCCCATTTTCAGATGAACTTGGTCAATTCAGTTATGGATATGCCGGTGGACCAAGCGCAAAAAATGAAATCAAGGTATGCTTTTTACAAAGAATGGGTTAGACCATTTTTGCATTTAAGTTTTGATTTTTTCAAAGATTTTCACTCTGTAATAACTATTTATTTAGACCATCGATGGTGTCACAAGGGGAGCATACTCTTACATTGACAGCAACGGTAAATATCTTGCTTATTATACCTTTACAGGAAATAAATGATGAGTCGTTACAGCATAAACTAAAAGTTAAATTTTAATGTTTATTCAAGGAATCCTTCAAACCGTCAACTATGTATCCGATGCTGCCGGTTTCAGAGTTGCTGCCACTAATTTACCAGTTGCACCTGTAGCAGGTCCAGCCGTTTTGCCAGGACCTATCCCACAGCAAGTTCAAGAAACCCCTGAGGTCGCTGCAGCTCGTAAAGCCCATCTTGAAGCTAAAGCAAAGGCAGCTGCTGCCGCCGCTGCTGCTCCAGATAACTAAATTCTGAGTCACGATACTTGAACTTCAAATAAATTTCTATTCCCTTCTTTTACACTTTTGATACTTTGCTCTCAAAAGAACACAAACTTTTTTCCGTCTTTCTGTAAATGTTTTATAATTCAACTTACATTTCAATAAAACGCATATTATCAACATCATCATTATCATACGTCTAATTGTAAAAATATTTCCTTATAATTTACTTTGTTGCATAAAGATGCAGTTTTGCAGCTTTACAGTTTTGCAATGCAATGTTTCACGGCAAAATACCAAATGCAGAACAAGCAAGCGCATTATACAAAAGACAAAGATTGTTTGCAGAAAATCATTTTACACAACAAGTTTTGAGTAGGAAAAGAAATGTAATATTGGCTGATATTAGTTGGGTGTTGGGTTTGCCAACGATGTTTTTTTGCTTCATATTTGATTGACGTATGACCATTTGTGTTCGTTTCAGGTTCATGAACAATGACACTGGGATGGTGTCTTTACTTGATAATATCTTAAACCAATATACACATTAGTAAGATGCCGCAGGCTACTGCATTGAGCGTTAAAATAATATTATTGATAACTTTTGTCTTCAATCAATTAAACGCCATGTCGTTACACCGCTATGCATGCTTAGCATATTGGAATTCTCATTCGACAAGATGGTTTATAGCGATAGCTCGAAAATGATATGCAAATATTGTCGTTACTCTTGTCAATTCAGTCATGCAGAAATGCAAGCAATAAACTCTGCCAATGCAAAATTTATGCACAAAAACGGTTGCATTATACAAAATGAATAGCAAAACAGCATTTAATCGTACTGTAATAGGCGATTATAAAAAAGAGTCGTAAAATGAATTGAGCGACACTTTTTTAATAGCTTATCTTTGCGCACTTCGAATACTATTGGGGGTGTCCATCGATTCGTTAATAGTGAATATTTAACCGACATTACAGGGCATGCAATTAATCTGACAATTGCCAGTAGTAGGCAGAAAATATGCATATGTATGTAATATATTCATCATAAAAATGTCGCTAGTTCCAAGTAGCACCCGTAGCTATCACCAGTATGCAAATTAGTTTGTATACCAATTAATAACTGGCTATTCACAATTCATTGACTGAAATAACTTTTTTTTTATCTACGATGATGGAAAATTATCTTGTAGTAGTAGTATGTAGTAGTAGCCGTTATACACGACATACGTGCCTGCTCCAGATTTTTTCTGTAATAATTTTTATAAGTACCAATATCAAAATGGCTCAATCATAATAGCCATTATGTATCAGATGCAGAAGCCCAAAAATGTTCTACATTATAGCCAATTTAATTGATAAGAATATCGAATCAAATAAATCAATCAACTTATATTTTTATGATTTTCCATTCCATCCCTCCAACTTTACGTGGGATCATTGCATTGGTTGTAAAAAGCCTGTTTGTGCTACTAACAGTTTTAATACAGTTTGATTGATCAGTAATCCTTTTTAACTCTGCAGGAACTGTACATTTTTATCATGCCCTTGCATTTTTGCCTTAGCTGTATTCTTGTACAGCTTCTCTGGACAAAAGAGTTTCGCAATGTCGCAAATCACAATAAAAATGATAATACGATTTATACCTACCATTTGTTAGACAGAACTACGCTTATAAAAATGATCTGATGCATGATCATCAGCACGTTATAGGAAGTGGTGTCTTTGCTTTCTGGTGGTGGGAAGAATACGTTATTAGCGTGTAAATTAATACTGCAGAAAAAGTAATGTGATGTGCATCTGCTATTGACTGAGAACTTTTTTTGTAGCTACAAAGATGTGTCATGTCAAACGTTAAGAAATATATTGTTGCCAAATTATCAAGAGTAATATTGTATTACCACCTTATGCTTCCATCATCATCACACGTACAAATACCTACATAACAATCATCAGCTCAGCACTATATACGTACGCACATAAACCAATCATGACATGAGATGAGACTTTATGTCTGACTTTAAGGAGAGGATTGCGTATAAGGAAGGGGTGGAGATGGTCGTGAAGATTATTTCTTTGATTACCCATTCGTATCACTGCCCTTTTATACTAGTATTTTCGAGTGGAGTGCTATGTTGGTGGTGGTGGTGGTGGTGATAGGTTTTTGTTGTGGCGATGGAACACACCGATATTTTCAAGTCTTTGCGTTGGATTGGCACAACAGCAAAGAATGTCTTGTAATCTTAATCTTGTACTAATAAAACAATATTTATTATTTCTTGTCGTCGCTCCTTCATATACTCACTTATAAATAATAGCTGCACACCTAGCGATATCTTATTCCCGCATCAAGCTTCAGGTTTAAAAAAAAATGCAACAATCGCCACTAAACCATCATCATTATCGACTTTATCATGGACCAACTATGAAACCTTCCCCTTCTCTCAGTTTCTATGTGTTGATATTATTTTCTTTGGAATACCTAGCTATTCGCATTGTCATGTATGAGCTTGTGATATATATCGTTTTCCAGTACCATTCTTGAATGCGTTAAAATATTGCTATAATGTAGGTTTTGATGTGAATACCTGAGCAAGCAAATTGGTGTATGCAAAAACAGTCATAATTACATGGTAAGAATGATTTTATGTTTTGTATTTGGCCTCTTCAGGCCCATTGTAACCACTTATTTTTCTAGACCACCGATAATACACAGTTTATGTCCCTATGTCCATTGTGTATTAATGAATAATATAACGAATCGTTTATCAAACCTACTCAAGCAATGATGAATTTAGTCGTATACTTCTTTATCAAAAGCATTTCCAGGTGTGTTTGTTAATAAGGTATGGGATCAAGCCGGTAATTACTTGATCCTTTTTGATGCTTATTGCACTCGTAATGATACCGCATTTTTTGCGTATAGTTTTTTTCACATCTCTCTAGTTCCTATCCTCATCTCTACCTTTTTCATAGAGAAACAAGAATTTTATGTTGTAGCGTTGGAACACTATACGGATTCTAATCAAGGACGATGGAGAATTTTTGTATAAAATGGCCAGAGTCGCAGTGAGTCGATCGTCATTTAGTGCTGTGAAGTTCAAAGAGTTAAGCAACTTTTTCAAAGAGTTCCACTCCACCTCAACAATCACAACAACCAATCAAAATGCGTGCTGCTGTAAGTTTTTATGGAAATCTTGAAATTCAGTTTAAAAATGGCGATCTTGGTTTGGAAAAAGTGAAACATTTTTTGAAAATCAATTATCTAGATCGTTTTCCTTTCCACCCTTGCTGTGGCTTCCGCTGGTCTCTTGGCTCCAGTGGCTGTTGGTTCTGCTAACCAATACCACGCTCAAGGTAAACCATGCATTTTGCATTTTTTTCTTTTCATTTCAACACCGGGTAAATTACGCATGCTATAATATGCAATATTTTTTCTTAAAGATGAATTGGGCCAATACCAATATGGATATTCCGGTGGTCCATCAAGCAAGGTTGAGACCAAGACCGCTGATGGAATTGTACGTGACAGAGAAAAATAATTTTTATAAATAATATGAAATGGAGAAAGTAAGCCAGGGAATAGTAATGAAACTTAAATCCGGTTTTATAGGTACGTGGAGCATACAGCTACATTGATGGAAACGGTCTTGTCCAGTCTGCTCAATACGTATCTGACCCAGTAAACGGATTCCGCGTTGCTGCCACCAACTTGTAATTGAAGGCTTATTTTCACTACTACTACGTCCCATTCAATTACTGCATTCGACAATGGGGGCTCAAATTTTTAATTGCTTTTGAATTTCACCAGCTCTTCTCCAAGCTCCACTTGCTAGAGCTGTTCTCCCAGCTACCCAAATCATCGCTGGACAACCCACCTACTCCGCTTTTGCTGCTCCCTTGAACAATGGAGCTGGTGAGAAGTTTATTAAAATTGTACATTTATGTGTACGTACATAAATCATCAGAACATGTTTTTACCAATTTTCATCTATTTTTCTAAAACAGTTCATCACGCTACCCTCCCAGTGGCTCCAATCGACGTAAGCTTGATGAATTCTCACTATTCTATAGACAGCAACATTGTTTTAAAGATTCAAACATGTAATTCTCATGTGTTTCCATTTCAGACCCCTGAGGTCCAAGCAGCACGTTTGGCTCATCTCGTCGCCAAGTCTGGTTAAGTTCGAAAATAACGTGTAATTAGGTTTATGTGTTAGTTCGAACTTATGCCTCTCTTTCCATTGGCTTTCTTTCGAGATGCGTTACCTCTTTACTTCACAGCCTATGAAATGACTGAATCTTTCTTATCATTATTTTATTAGTCGTTAGTAATATATGATTTTTACGGTTACATATTTTTGTACAAATACGTCTTCTGTTCTTTTCTTGTTCTCCTTGCTACTTCAACTATGTCTCTTCTACTCTTTAATTCTATCTGTCTTCATCTTGCAAGTGAAATAAATTAATTTTTTCAAGCATCAAATATTAGTCGTTTTATGCAAAATTTATTTCCAACATGGACCATTGCATATTCTGGCTACAAATTGCCGAGTATCATAAGCACCCTTAGAATAGAAAATCATAGCACATTTAAAATGCACATGATTTTCGCACCCGAATCATAGCGATCCGTCGATCCATCATTATTTATGGCCCTAAAAGTATAAGCACCTTCCATATTCATAGAACTTTGTCACCAACCAAAACATGCCGCTATCTTATGCAAATCTCCTAACAACAGTTTCCGATCCAAAGTTTGGAATACCTGGACAAAATAGTTGGAACCTTCTATTAGCTTATTCCATGCTTTGCCATTAAAGCATTTTGTAAGTAGTGTCAGATACATGTACCTACTGTTTAGAAATAACATGTTCCCTTTCTCCTTCGACTAGAAGTATTTTCTCCACTCTCTGCCAAATTCTAGTGCTTGTGTTCCACTAAGCTATAATAAGTAGAACTAAGAGTACGAATTTCGACAACTTCTACCTTTTGCTTGGACAAAAAATTGAGAAAACAAGCACTAATCTTTGCTAACGTATAATGGATTCGAATCGAAGGTTTGCAAATGTCAAAGCTATGTTCAAAGTATTTACCGTTAACATGCCACTATTTTTAAAAGTCACACCTTGAAAATTCAAGTGGGGAAGCTTCTTACTCTGATGACTTTGAGCACGACATGGAATCTCAGGATTCCGCAGGCTCAGAAGAGAAAGTTGAGATTAAGGTTTACAAATCTGCAGTTGGTCCTCTCACAATACAACCAAAAAAAATGCCAAAACATACACCAAGATTAACAGAGGATAACAATATATCTGCACGAACGTTGAGTGAACTATCTCTTGTGCAAACGAAAAGAAACAAACCACCTGCAACTGCTGCCTGTGGGAGAGGTTTGAACAAATTTGGAAACAAAAGTAATAATGATAATGTAGACATGAGCACCACCAGTGGCAGAAGCCTTTCACTTAGAGTGAATCCCGGTAGTAAAACATCTCTAAATACAATTGGCAACCGTACAGTTACTTTACGCAGACCTCTTGCTCACGAAAAACTTGACCCTCACGACATTCCTGCGTCGGTTGCTGGTTCAGTGTCATCAGTATCCCTTTCACGGTTGCACTTTGGAAACCGGTCCGCCACGGCAAGTGGATTTCCACGAGGAACACCTAATAATATTAGGCGTGTTATTGCACACACCAGTATAAAGGAAAAGTCGTACGCGTCGGCAAAATATAAAACCTATCACAACCCACAATTGCTACGAGGGAGCAATCAACCTCCGTTGAAAGCCGGGTTGGCAAAGCCGAATACAAATGTAGCTCAACGTGTTGCGTCGGCGAAGAGAATGACGATAATGGATCTCAAAAGTAAAATTAAATTGCTGCAAGATGAAATTGAGGTAAAAGCCACGAGAAAGGACCTACTAAATATATACTTACATGTAGTAAAATGTTTCTTTAGTCGTAATGTTACAAGTTAAATACGATAAGCTCTAAAGATCATTTTAATTTGGCTGTCTTGACAGAAATTGAAAAAAGAGAACAGGTTTCTTAATCACTTGCATCATCGGCAAGATAACGCCCTGAGAAAATGGGAAGGAAAGGATGCAGAACTGCCAAGATTATTAAATCAGCATAAAGATGAAATAAGGTCATTGCAGGAACAGCTTAGAAGGGTGAGACGAATGGACAGATAATGTGTAGAATAATGGAACATTATATTCTCCCATAATAATGATTATGATGTATGTGTATGATGTGGTCAGTAACAAGTTCAAGTGATTATTGTACTGTTTTGACTACAGGCACAGCAAAGCTCTCGAGAGTACAGTGAAAAAGTATCTGTTCGTGACAAGAAGATAGTGCGGCTAGAAAACCAGCTAGAAAAATTGAAAGCGCTTGTGCATGAAGAACATCTTCAAGATCGACACACACTCCAAGAAGATTTGGACATTACTCGAATGAATTTGGTTGGTGCGGAGAAGAGAATTAGGGAGTATATGAGACATGTAGATATTTTAGAGAAAAACCATCGACATCAATTAGCAGCCCAAGAAAGAAAGTTAATCAAAGTGAACACTCACACTTATGAGCTTCAACAAGTTGTCGCTAATCTAAAATTAGCCCTCAGAGTAAGTAACTGAACCAAAATGATCATCCCAATCATTATAAATAACAATTCGACAACCAAAGACCAATGCAATAGGGTGAGAATCTTTAATAATAAACCCTGTAGAATAAGGACAGAATGCTCAACTATATACAAATGAGATCAACCGGTAGAACGCTCATAAGAGCATTCCATGCCGAGAGGCATGATAGAGGGGATGACATGTTATATGGGACCAGGTTTGATGTTTACAGTGAAGCAACTTATGATACTCCATGCTATATATATTTAGATATAGACATTTGTATTTTAAACTTTACGAAATAGCATTCAAAGTGATTTGACAAGGCCTTATCAGCCACCTGCTCTTCCTCCTCTGATGAAATCTCACAGTTTTGATTTCGGAAACTCTCGGTGCACATCGCCCCTACTAGACGGAATGAAAGACTATGAAATATTTTCTACTTCTCGACACTTATCTGACGAGAATAAAGCAAACAGATATCATAAGGATAGCCATAATTCAGAGAAAGATACGCACAACACAAGGAACCGTTCCCCAAGTGCAATGTCAAATTTCTCTCATAGTTTAGAGTCCATCGTTCGAAAGCAACAATTGTCCCCAAAGCTGAAGAATAAGGTAAATTCTTCCTCTGTTGCGGCGTGCTCTATAAAATCTCATGGGAAAAAGGAAAGTGATTCAAAGTCAGCGACGAAGATGAAGGGCAAACAAGTGGCAGCTTTAATTCCAAATCCAAACTCCTTGAAAACGGGTTCCTCGCCAAAGAGTAGAAGCTCAAAAGTTGTGAATATTTTTTCAAACAACAAGAATCTAAAGACGGCTCATGGAGACGCTCCTGGAACTGAAAGAAAAGTTAGCAACGATAAGTCGGAAAGGAAATCACATTCCACCAATAAGTCAAACCAGCGAGGCAACCAATTGAAAACGCGGTCACCAAACCGAAATCCAGTAGTAGAAACTACAGAAAGTAAAGAACTTATTTATCATGGCTCAACACAGGGATTCAAGTACGAAGGTCCCTTTATAAGTGACGGTAGCAATGTGGACAATAAGAAAGACAGCACGGAAATTTTATACAGTGCCAAGTCAGAAAATTTAAGTGAAAGAAGTCTATCATCCACTTGCACTAGCCAGACAGTGACATCATCCCGGTCTGAAGAAATCATTTCAAACATTGATATCCTAAGTGCAAGAATCAAGGAAAGTTGCGTTTTGGTTCCACCACCAGAGGAAGCATACAAATCTCCCCGTGATTTGGGACAAGAAGCTGAGGCCAAAGTTAAAAATACATTACAGCTTAACAATAAACCTACTGTAGGTCCTGCAGGTGACAACATGCATCTGAGTCAGCAACATTCCAATCCGGCGGCATACAATGAGCAACCGCTTAGCCCATCATTCCCAAACGCAATTTTACAGCCTGTGCAAATGTTAACGGAGCAAGATGGCATTTCTCATCAATCTTTCGTCTCTCCCCGAGTGCAACTTCATTCTTTAAGTTTGCCTAGTCCGCAAGCAGCACAAGGTCAGTTCCAAATAGCACACACAAATTATGTGACACAAGTAGCGGATCAAGCTTTATGCAGTCCAACCACACAAGTAGTCGCAGCAAATGCATCTCAAATGATTGACAGCAATGCTGTTCAATTTGTAAGTCCAAGAATAACTCATGGCTATGCACCCATGCAGAATGTCGCCATTCTTCCAGAAACACAACACGAAATTACTGTTCAGCAAGGTCAACATATAGCGTCTTCCAGACTTGCCCCACAATATCCCTATTTTTCATACGCAAGCAATTCGGAAATTCAAGAACGCCTATCACCAAACAATAACGTCTCCATATTTCAAACCAACCCAGCATATACTTTTCAACAAGGGTTTCTTTCTCCACGAAATAGTATGAACAGTGAACCTACCCATTCTCCGCCAGCCATTATGGTTTCACCATCAACAAGAGGAGCATTTTCACGAATGAGTTTAATCAATTCCAGTCAGGTTAACAACACTGGTAACAGTGCTGAGCAAACACTTCCTGTTTTAAACAACAATGTTAAAAGCCAGTCTTCCTACAACCCTAGTTATTATGTAAATCTGGGTAGTTGGAAATAACACGAAAAATATAAAATGTAGTGTGTGCCTAAAATGTCAATATTATACTTAAGTGAGTACTAGACTAGGATAAAATTTAAACTAACATGCAAGTGTTTCATAACAATAAAACCGTTTCGTATAGAATAAAAGTGTTTTTAATGTCATTATGAGTTCGACATATCAACCGGAATACGTCATTAAAACTTTATTGCGATATCATTTTGGTACAACATTACTAATACAGCGTGTTAGTAAGTTAGCATTGATAAAAGTCTAACAATAATACTACGATCCTGTAGGGCACCCATTTATATTGTTTGGCTACAATAGGTTGCTTGTTACTTATTAAAAATGAAACATAACGTAAATGCTCAAAAATATATTTTTTTTACATGCAACTTCTTTTAACATTTCCAAGCATATCTCCTCAGACTTTATTTTCGACTAATGGTGGAACAGTCGATTAAAATTAGATTTAAAATATAATTCGCTACTACGATAGTGTGTTTATAAAATTTTCGAGTATATGTGGTGCTGGGGTTGACCGAGGAAGTTCAGCTATTAGATGGAGGGCTTCTTTTTTTAAGTTGCTTAATATATTTTGTGTTTGTAACAAAGCCACAGGACTCGTCAGTACGCTATTATAAATCTGGAAATTCCGAAATAAAAAACTTTTTACCTAAACTTTTTTTTCACATAAAAATACTTTAAACTTACATGGCTGACATCCATGGGCTTATCTATTCTTTCGATGGATTCGTTATTTAAATGGAAAATTACAGGTAGGGTACACAAGTCAAGAGCTGGTTGTTGTAGGGTTTTATCACGAATTAATTGTTCTAGGTCGTTGTAGGCCTGTGTAAAATACAAAAGTTGACTTTTGTAAATTTATATCAAATCAACATCAAATTTGACATGTTTGTTTATGAAATATAAAAATCCAACCTGTATTACAAGACCAATTAAGCGTCCAATATTAAATGCAAGTTCACTAGCACCTTGGTCATGCTGACTAATTAGAATTGAGCTTTTACATGCACGGCCAATGAGGGATGCAATATCCAAGTTTACTCTTCTTTTCCATGACTCAAAGGAAGGTGGTTGTTTGTATTTGCCTGAATTATCTTTAATTTCTGCTAGTTCCTTAAATACGTCAGCACTTCCATTAACTACGGACTTAAAATAATCTAAGTGTCTCCGCCGCAAAATTTCACTTTCACTAAAATCGCTTATTGCATCACTCATTAGTTCAGTAACCTTTGCATTTTTTAAAGACGACAAGCCTTTACTAGTTCGAGATAGCAGTAGATCACCAAACAAGATAACTATTTTATTTCCCAAATGCAAAGAGGACTCCTTTGACTCCATTGCCGAGTCGTCGTGTTTCGAACGATTTATCTCAACAATAGTTCTGTGTAAACAAAATGCAAAATGCATCATCTCTGCTATTTCTGAAAGGGTTCTTTGCCTGAAATCAAAACAATCAAGTAATTTAAATCTCTCAAATAACAACCTGCAATATACTAATATTCAAAATATGTGCAATTTTTCAAACTCTTGTCACCTAGCCTCAACTGATTCCAAATAGGCTCTATTTCCTTGCAATATTTCATTATCTGGTTTCCCAAAGGCCTTTGCAACTAACAGGATTATAAACGCTCTCCATTGAATATTATTGCTTAGCAAGGTCAAGGCATGCTCCTTGCTATCAGGATCAATGTTTCTATAATAAGTAATCAGACACATTCATACTACATACTAGTCTTGGATTTAAAAAAAAGTCATCTGAGAGAAATTGAACATTATGTTGATGATCTTACTGCTTCAGCCTTAACACAGGATGTCCAGAACCTAACAGTGTTGGTATTCTCGAGGTGATTAACGAACTTTCATTTAAAAACCAAGTAGGTAATAAACTAAAGTATTCATTTTGGCAGTCCGATGTTGACAACCCAACTCCAATTGGCGAAGACCTAGACCTTTGGAACCGGCATCCTAACAAGTTTTCTGCGGACCTAATTATTTCATCCAACTTTGTTTTTTTCCTTATTAACGCTACATCAGGAGAGCACTGAACACTGTTACCCAAACTATTTTGCTCACCGTATTGTACTATCGGAGCCGTTTCTATCTCACAAGCCTCAGAAGCGGCGATATCGTGATTGTGACTGCAGTTTCTTTTCACTTGAAGTTTTCCAGATACCCCCTCCATGGAAGACGCCGAGTACTTTAGTTGACTGCTTTTACGAAGATTCCGTGTCTGAACATATCTACTTGTTCTGTTTAGTACCAAAAAAGATTTGGTTTTTGTAAACATTTTTCTGACAGGGGTTCAACGTGAAAAACCGATACTGGAAATTGTTCCAAATGTCCTGGATCCCTAAAAAATATATAAAATATGGCCCCATATTAACTTTACTCTTTCATTTTCATAAAAAAAGTAACATAAATTTTATACATTAATTGCAGTGCAGTTAATTGTACATTGCTATAAGAGGACAACCTTCAACTACGGCGTCTCCAGTGTTCCCAAAATCCTAGTTTTTATTAACTGTGGCAGCTGTAGCATTCCGTACTGCTTCATATTTTAGCCAAGCAGCTGATCATTTCCCAGAAAATCCTTACAATCACACTATCTCTTCGTCAGTTTCATTCAACATCAAACAACTAGCGCAGTATGAGAGCCGAATAGCAGCGTTTACTAAAAAGACTAGAGAATTTTTTAATTCTGATTGGGAATTTACGTTGTCCCGTCGTTTATCCACTCGGTGAAAAATCATTAAATTAAAATGGTTATTTAGTCGCAGCAGTACATCTGCATAACCAAAAGGTGGTACTTTGTAGCAGCGGTCCCCTGGATTCATATGTCCAAACATTTAAAGTTTATTTCCGCATCATTTTATGAGACTAATAATTAGTCAATTATTAGTACAAGCCAACACAACTAATTTTTTATTGCCTATACATACGTGAAATTATGTATATATAAACTTTGTCCACAGTCCACATGCACATTTGTACATGTGTTTTTCCTCGTTTGCTAACAACACACATATCGGGAAAGCGAGTTTAGCAATATACCCGGGGGCCGGGGACCGATATACCTATGCAATGCATATACATACCTCGCATATAATGGGGTGGGTGATACCGACATCCGAACTTTAAAATCACATGGTATATTTGTATTGTGTTCTGATCGCGGAGCAAGGAAAAGGATAAGATGAGATGAGGCATACGAGTATTCAATTATACGACTACTTGGCATGCTCTTTTTTTAGATCTGCTGGTAAGAGTGATTGGCCAAATAAATGTAATTTAACACTCCGGTAAAAAAATACATGTAAATGGTGAAATGCAAGTTGCTGACTCAATTAAGAACAAATACCTATAGCAAATTTTATTCACAGGCCATTTTATTCACCGCAGGTTAGGCAGACCACATTGAATTGATTGAATGTTTTCTTGGATGTACTTTCTATGGTATATAAACTAATAAACTCGCACATATTTAAATACTAATGTTAATTGTTTATCACGTAACACATTTTCTCACGGGCCATAAGTGCGTGGCACGAAGCTATATGCAATGCGTATTTGAGGACCAATATACCAGCTCAAAACATTTTGCAATGTGATTATTCAATTAGAACGTAAAATGTTATTGCATGACCTTACTTTAATTTTAGAATTGACCAGATTTTCATTAACACACGGCCATCGTTTGTATTTATAATTCAACATAATTTGCAGAGAATGTCCCCTCAACACTGTCTCAAACCACCCCAGCAGTTTACATCTAAGGTAATTCTATTCTAATTACCAAGTGATAACAATACCTATTCTATTTAATTGTCATTTTCCATACGTATCAGTCTCAGACTGCTATATAATTGATTTCAAAACCTGAAAGCTACAATGGACGATATACGTAAGTTAATTATTTTATTCGAAATATACTGCATGCTAAATGAGAAATGGACTCGCCTATGAACTCCATCTTCAAACATGACTGAGCTAAAAGGATACAGTAGCTATTGCAAACAGATATTTTTAAACCATGCTGCTATTCAGCAGCTAAGGCGAAGTTGTACAAGGTAAAACCAATTAATAACAACTTTCAGTACGCAAGTTTTTGTAAAGCAAAATTTTTATTACAAAATTAATATTGTTTTAAATAATTTATAAGTCCTTTTTAATAGTTTATATAATTGACAGGACAAATGAGGGAACATGGGCGGAATATTATGCACTTTTTGATTATTATATTTCACCTAGTATATTATACTTATACGTATATATAACTAATGTAACATAAGAATGGGAAAAATAATGCTTGCAACAAAGCTATTTAATATTAATAACATACATACGAATAGCTAGTTCTCCAAAAATTTATTAACCAAGTTTCAACATATAATGCTTCTACACCTTTGAAAATGCAAAAAGCAAGGGGGCGAAAACTCGAGTTTAAAAAATAAATTATCCATTTTAGCCATAAAATAGATGATAATAAAATTATTTATAAAATGTAGTCTTACATTAGGGCATATACATAGTTGCCAACTATTAGTTGTATGTATGTATGTATTTTAGGAGTCACTCCTGTCCAACAATGAACAGTTGTG
>JAHZMZ010003599.1:0-15515 GCA_027743805.1 Lepidocyrtoides sp. E14 | reverse complement strand
CTTCTACTGTTACTGTACAAAAAGCTGTGAATCAGAAGGAAAATGATGCTGCCCAAAAAAATGAAGACTGGAGTGGTAGTGGTGGTGGCTGTGAGGACTGTAGTAATAATGATGGCGTTGGCGACAAAACCGATAAAAAATGATGACGAGGAGGACATAAAGGATACTAGTGATGGATTGTAGAACAGTAGCAATAATACAACTAGTTGGTTTAGTACAGCTCTGGTTTTATTTGCGCGGTCGGATAAATTGTTATGGTAGAAAGAGGTTGATGATGAGGCAGCCGAGGATGCGGCGACGGACGACGTGCTGGCAGATGAACCGTCAGATTTTCTACGCTGGATTGCTGCCATTTTATCCCCTGGAAATTATGATTTTATTGAAATAATAAAAGTACGTATTTTGGAATAAAGGGATTGAAATAAATTCCAATTGAAATTTTTTTCGTGAAAGTAATCGTAAGGCACTTTTTTCTCCAAATCAGTTGACGCCTGAGAAAGCTTAAAAGAACATTAGAATACCAAAAAAGTTTGAAAACATACCTTGCGAGATGTATACAAGCGTTGATGCAGGTTCTGCGTTAGCCGTTTGGCAGGTGTAATTGCCCGAGTCACTGACTTGAGCGTCCTCAATAATCAGCCTCGATTGGGTTTTGCTTCCAGTCTCAGTTTGAATTGAGAGGTCCCTTGTGCTCCCGTAGTTGATCATTCGATCGTTGTGGTACCAAAATATATATTCTGGTGGTTTCGGACTCTGTTAAAATGTAGAGCAGACATAATTAACATCACATTTACAGCCAAACTTAAATACTCACCCACCACACCACTAGCAGCCAACAAGAAATATTTTATAGCAAGGTCAAAGAAACTACATAAACTCGGACGGATTCACAAGTTTCAAAATTGTTGTTTTCTTCAAAGGTGAAAACATTTTGAAGGGTTATATGCATACATGCACACACCACAGTGTCTAGCAAAAGTGCCAAAATAGACAGAAGAAAAAACGTATTCTGGTAGACTGTACAGGAAAAGAGCCGAAGAGCTTACAAAGAAAATGTAATCCTCTCAAGATTACACCGTCACACAACACGAAAACACCACCAACGCTCGAAAATTGCATTAGAGCATCCAAAACAAAAGAAATCTAGTTTTCTGTGAACAGCAGCAGCAGCAGTAGTAGTACTATCGTCGCATCCACCATATGAAAACCGTTTTCTCGTTGAAAGAGTGAACATTGCATATGAAAAAAGAGGTCACAGTCTCAGACAGGCAGGGCAAACGATTTTTTAGCGACACAAGACACACATCCTAAAAGCAATATATTTATTCACGCATGGTACATGACACGGATGATGTTTTCAAAGATTAGAGTACAAGGCCGTTACTAAACTCTGTATTCAAAATAACAAAACTTGCATGATATGATAATAATGTACAACAGCAAGCTGCTTCCCTAATGGTGTACAAGTATACACACGTCATATCACGAGGGGAAACTTGAACGTTTTAAAATCAGGCCATTGTGAAAACCAAAATCCTGGAAAAACTGTTACATCCTAAAAATATGGAAAAGCGCCACAGTTTAGGAAAGGAGACGCATATTATGAGGTTTTGAAGAGAGGAAGACGCAACCCATATTTCATTTTTTTGGACTACGTAAACTGCATAGAAATTAGATGTAGTTAGCTAACATCATCAGTAGCATGGAATGTAAAAAAGTGGTGATGATAATGTGATGGTGTATATAGCACGAGGCTCTGATTCAATATTCGATAGTGCAAACAACACGCTAATGCTCTTGTAGTAGTAGTAGTAGCGTAGCATAAAACACTGTACCTTTTCACTTCAAAGCACACATTCTCAAACCAGCTTTGGTGAAAAATGTGTAAAAATCTGCCAAAACTACGAGTATAGAGCAAAATGTAGGTAAAAAAAGTGTGAGTTTAGAAGAGAGGAAAGCATGTAGGTATGTGGGCCATACATTCTGCAGCTAGTTGTTTGTAGTGGTGACCAAAGTCAAAGGAGCAGGAGTAGTGGCAGAGAAGAGGTATGAGCAAACACAATACGACAACCAAAATACATTTTGCCCTTGAGAGAGCATCTTTGCGGCTTTCATGCGTGCTTTCTCAAGAGCCTACTAGATTTTCCAATGTTTTAATGCACGATGAAGTTTGAGCTTCTTCGGAGAAGGACAGTGGAACAAGTAGTTTTGTGGTGTAGGCGTTGTACTAGTAGCAGTTTGGGAAAATAAAGCAGAAAAAAATAAAAAAGGAGAAGAAAATGGCAGTCGTAGATGAAAATAAACCATGAAACTGCAGAGTAAATTAGATAAAAAGGATGCAAAAATAGTTTTTAGTTTAAGGGAGCAGTTTACAGGTAAAAAGGTGCATATGCATCCCGTGGTATGCATATTGACACATACCTATTTACATACTCTTTATATATGTAACATTATCTAAATGATATATCACTGAGTTGAGGTATTTTAGAATGTTGCAATATTTGTGCTGAACTACTAACCTTTTCCACAATGCAGACAAGATTGATGGTACTCCCTTGCTGGATATGATACTCTCCATTGCCCAGGATGAATGCTTCAGGTACAACAACAAATACGTGGACACCAAATGAGCTGATCCCTTTTCCGGATGAGACCTGTGAGGAAAATGAAAAATGAAGAGAATGAAAGACTTGAGATACACACACATAAGCTGATATGAGTAAGTCGAAACTGACATAAGACTGCTTATAAAAGTACGTATGTACGTATTTACGTATGTAGGTACTTTGGTATAAATGGAGTATTAAGTAGATGAGCATGATGTCGTTTCAATTCAAAGAATGAAAATCAATTTAATAGAAAAATTGTAATTTTTGACATTTTTCCAATTGAAATTTCTATATTTTTACCTTTATTCTGTTTGAATTTCTTGACAAAGAAGGATCTTGATTAAATGTTCAGAGTACATATTTCAGAAGAAAAGCAGATTATTTTTGCAACGATACTTTTGCTGATACCTTTTTTTATCGAAACCGGTATGTTTTCCTTTCATACTTCCGTCCGTGTAATAAGGTAGAAGCGATGGTTGTGGTTAAAATCTTAATGACATCACGTACACAATATACCTGTCTTTCCTGCTTACATACCATCACCATCATGTCAAGTACACAACAGCGAACCGCTACTGCTTTCATGTTTGTCTAGAACAGAAACTGTCAAGTAGATTTTCATGGATTTGCCCTCGTTTGCATCATATCATTCCTGCTAGAGTCATCTTTCTGCCCTCAACTTTAGACGATGATGATGAAGATGATCAGTCAACAAAACCTGTTTACTCAAAGTCGCATCATCATCAGGGTGGTTTTGAAAGTTTGTCAACTCGAAATCCGAGCGAAAATACCAAAATAATCTTTCAATGGAACAGAGCACTCAAAAAAGTCAAAAGACTCCAAATGAGTGGGCGAATTTCCTGGTATGGTATCCGAGAGTAATGACGACAATAATGAGCATCAGCGCTACCAATCCGCTGCATGTTTTTATAACGCCATAATAAGAAAAGTCGAAAACTATGAGCAAGAACGAACATCAACGGGGAGAGCAACATCTTACTTTAAAGGCGACGCTTGTATTTTTACAAAAGTGCACTGCTTTCCATCCTCTGACAGAAAAGTGATTTTATACTCTCATATGACAATCCTCGTCATACTAATCAGGGAAGAAGCAAACATGGAGCGTGTAAAGTTTAAATCCAACAGCTATGCATTTCCATCTTATCTGTTTCATTTGAAACTTCTTGATCTTGACGTTGGACGAATCTGTCCAGAAAATTAATATGTTAAAAGCAAACATAACATAGAAGTTTGAGTATATCAAAATACAAAAGTATATCTTTCTACTAGCCAGTTCATAGAATGTCTGGTTGTCTGAATGACTATGATACTAACCAAACATTCTTTCAAAGAGCGAACGTCACGACAGGAAACTTTGTGTATTCATCATAATGTCCTCTTCGAATGTACTCGCTTTAACGTGCCAACTATTATCCGATTCCCATTTATTGCAGAGAGTGCGCAAGAAAAAGCAAGACGAATCAGTACAGTATTTATTCGTCTTTCTCTCATTTTCTGCCCGCTCCTTCTTGTGATGCCCTACTATTCCTAACGACGATGAGGGTCCATTTATCCAAGTCACCTTTTTTGTGCTCACAGCTAACTCGACAGAGGGAAATTGCCTTTTGAATGCTTTCTTTCTTTATACACTCTTCCTAATACCAGAAAAGATCCAAATACTGCTCAGCAGGTTTGACGTAAAAGTTTCTACAAAAGGCTGTATGCACACTTGCGCCTTTGTCGAATATCTTTGTAAAGTTAAATGTCTACAGGCTCACTTTTCTCCCGAGCTTATTCTCCATATCTCTGTTTATCCCTACAGCAAAATCATTCATCTTCTTACAGAATGTGTAGCGTGTACCTTCTATTCAATAAAGGAATATATATATGTACATCATACACATAACATATTTTTGTGTAGCACATGACACTTCGACACGTTATGCGCAAAACGTATATGCATACCTATGAGCGGCATATAAACTTGTTGTGCCCTTCAACCATCATGGTAAAGTTCACGCAAAAGGACAATTGACGAGATGGAATAAAAAGTACATAAGAAATTGTATTCGTTAAAATTGACGCGCTTTTTGTGTGCATACTACTACAAGCAATGTTGAAATCTGCGACCAATATTTTATCTATTACTATAAATAAACTTCTCCTCCTTTTAGTTTTGATATCCTTCAATTCGTGAGCGTGTTTTTTACAACTAAATCTTCATGGATTTTGGACCTTATATTTTTGCTATAATAATACATTTACTTTCAACCACATTTCTCAATATAATTAAATGGACGCTTCTGTGTTTATATATTACACACATTGTATAAAAATACACTAACTAGCTACTAGCTACCAAAATATTATTATAAACATCACTTAAAAGTTATATGAAGGAATCGCAATTTCTACTTATACTTTTGTAGCAGTTAAGCATTGTATCGGATTTCTTGACAAGGTTACTACTACTATTCTTCTTCGTCTTCCCTTCTCCATGTCGCATCGTACGGTTTACTTATTTCGCTTCAGATACGCACTTAAATACACACAGCGGGAGAAAGACATAATTAACGAGAGCTTGTTGGCTTTTGCCTTCCCAGTTTCCTATGTGTGCTCTTTTTTCCCTCCTGCTTTCTCTTTCCTCAGTCCTCCCTCCGCACAATGTGCAGTCTGAGCTTTTCCCTCTCTTTGTCTGTTTTCTACTCTTTCTGCTGTGTAGTTTTATATACTACTCCAAAAAACCTAAAATATGGTTACGCTAAGTAAGGGTAAACTTCTTTGTTTCTTCTAATGTACCATTGCCCCGAAATAGTGTTATTATTAGGTATGTCTATTATCATTACTGTTCCATGTACAAAGTTCTTTTGCTTCTCCTTCCTCTTTGCAACGTGACAAAGTTTTCCTGTCAAGCAGATATAAAATATATGACGACACACTACATGGGATTCTCATTTTCCAACATTTTGTCGGCTGTTCTGGTCGGCAAACAGAACAAGAAAATTTGTACATAAATACAGTGATCATGAAGAAGATGATGATTATCATCAGAAGAAGAATCCAGTTGTAAGAAGGAAGCTCTTTTTTTTGCTCTTTTCTCAGCCATCACAACTACTACCACCGTGACATTACTTATTACATACGGCGTTGGTGAAAAGTTCAATATGAAGATACATTGCTCTTTTTTTGTCTTTGGATAACCGACCGATCTAAAATACACAGACACGTCTGCCAAAGCAAACGTTGACTTTTCCAGATTGTTTCTGGGGAGTCGGATGGAAGAGAGGAGTGTGTTGTTGAAATCAAAGTAGGTAGTAGTGGTAGTATAGAAAGAGCAAAAAGGAAGGAGAGAAGGACACCAAAAACCAATGGGTGAGTGGGCAACCATACCATAACATGAACGCAAGCCATGCATATAGTAGTAGTGCCTACATACCTATAGTAAGTCTATATTCTTTGCTTGACAATAAAATGTGTAGTTAAATAATAAGTAGGTAGTAACAGTAGACGGTAGACAACTTTGTATATAAATACACGAGAGTGTTTTGAGAAGTCCAGGATTTTGATGGCTTTTGGGTTCCGGATCCTTTTATTTGGTTTCCTCTTTCACTCTTGTCGGGTTGGCACTCAAAATGCTTCGTTTTATGCATGTACATAGGTGTATCTACTATGTACCTGTGTAGGTAAGTACGTCACTTTTATACAATGGGTATCAGCTTCACAGCACTTTAGTTGGAAAAGTTATAAGTAACAGCAGCAAAAAGCATTATATATTTATGCATCATACATTAAACCGTGTGACTACTTTCACCTTCCAAAACTAAGAGTGACGCAAAAAAAACGAAAGAAAGTTCTTTAGGTGGTTTTACCTCGGAGAAAAGGTGACAAGCATACACATCATGTGCCTATTTCAGAGAAAGGTATACACAATCGGTTTTTTTCTTCTTCGTCTTCTTCTCTGATTCATTCAGAGAATTGGGTCACACTCCAAGGAGGAAAAAACCAATATGAAATCTTGTAACTGCAAAACCACAACTCAACTTTACTAGACTAAAATTGTGTTGCAGCCAAAGGATGCTTCGACCGCTGTAGAAAGGAGACGACGAAATTATGAACAAACTCACGCCACATGTAACTACAATAAATAAAAAAAACTATCTTGTTTGTGGGAAAACGTGAAGGGTTCCCTGGCTCTCTCCCTCTTTAACTGTATCATTTTCTTTTGTCAAGAGACCAAAAACGTCTGAGAAAATATCCTACAGTGTCCACTAAAGGCCACCTATAATATATAATGTAAAAGGAAAACGAAGCCATGCGATGTGACACAACCTTGTGCTTTCGTGTTTTTCATCATTCTCCCATTCCCTTTACTCTTTCTCTGATTCCCCCACTTCCCTCGTAAATCCATTTTATTTTATTTTTTTTGAGTGGCATGGAATAAACAGTTTTATATCCTGTAAAGGAAATGGCCCAATAGAAGAGGTGACATCTGCCCTTCTTGCTACAACAATGCAGCAGCAGACCGAAAAGTTTTTTGTGTAACTACATATCAGTTTGAGGTTTGCGGCGGAATTCATGGACACATGCATACCAACACATGCATGCACATAATATTATTGTACGAATGGCAATGATACAAAAATAGAAATATTTAATTTTTGTATCGTAAAACTGCATTGTGAGCGATGTACATAAATGCCTAGAATTATTCACTCGAAATGGCCATGTCATAACTTTGACGCAAAGTAAAAGTAATGAAATGAAAGTACAGTTGTCCACGTTAATTGAAAGGAGCACTTCCATTATTACACGTAAACTTTTAATATGTACACATGTGTAAGAATAATCAGAGTTAGGAAAGCGTGGCAAACAATTGTGACGTTGAGCAGAGCACTGAAGTGAATGAACACGTTGCGGCTGTGGTTTTCTGATCTGATGGAAAAAGGGAAATGAATGAGAAAAGTTCTCTTTCCGTTGAATGCGGCATACGTTGCGTCATGAATGCTTGCTTATTAGAATGCTCTAAAAATAATCAAAGTGAAAGTGAGTGCAAGTCTCACAAGGATATGGTCTGAGTGGATACACCAACTTCCGAACGAAATTTGTACTGGGAGGTAGTTTGAAGCATGAGTTGGTTTGAATCCCGAATGCGCACTTCACGGTGCGCCAGCGAAGGTCAGAACAAAATTAATTGAACGGGTATACGCACGCGTTAGCCGCCATCTTAATGAAAGGAGCGTTTTGGACAAAACCAAACACCTCTCCTTGCTTAGCAGTGACAGTAACAATGGAAGCAAAATCATTATAGTGTTGTGACTGTACGTTACCGACATTTCCCAGTGTCGTACTCAGTTACATTTGCTTGGCTTACCTTACCCTTTGCATGCCTCATATACAATGTACGAATAGTGGTAATACATAGCAGTGTAGCATAGCGGAATTAGTGCAAAGCAGAAAGAAAATGATCACTAATGTTGTTGTATATCATCATTAGACTTGCGCGCGCTTTACTAAAGGACTTGTTTTGACCTTTGCTGGCGCACCGTGGACTGCGCATCCGGGATTCAAACCAACTCTATCGCCACCCTCATGCTTTAAACTACCTCCCAGTACGAATTTAATTCGAAAGTTGGCATATTCACTCAGACCATATCCTTGTCAGTAATAAACTGTAGTTACATAATAAGTTAGTAGAGTATTGAATTTCCATTTCGAGCAAACACACGATGAAAAATACCACTTTGCGTAATCATACATAATCATTATGAATGTTCAGTAACTGAAGTTTATTACATTGCCTTCCCATACAATTTTCAATGTAAGTATTCTACCCTAAAACCTGAAATTCTGGAACAAAAAAAAGTGTAGCAATAATAATTAGTAAGTATTTTTTGTGTGCTCAAGATAGCATTTCATTTGTTGACATTATTGAATGAAACCATCAAATATCAAAAGGCTACTATTTCGTAAATTACCTATTTATTTGTTTTCGTTGTAAAAGGCACGTAGTGCTTTAGAACCAATTTCCGTAAAATAGCTTTTACCGTTATTCAATGGAATTTTTGCCCACAATTTTTAATGCTACACAAAAGGTTAACGGGCATAATATACATATTGGCACTTTCATCGTTCGTGTACACAATTCGGTCTACAGTGATGATGTGCATATCACGTCTGCGAATCCATGATATCTATTCACACAAAGGGAAACGCGTACAAACATCAATGTACAGATCAAACATTCCTCTTATTCCAACCTACATGCACGGATCACATCACCTCTTGACTTTTCTCTTTCATCATCCCAAATAAATTGGTAATGTGCATAGTACGGATGAAAAACAGTTGAGAAAGAATCTTTAATGTGAATAAATATTCCACTTTCCTTTCACAGGAAATGGAAACCATGTTCGTTAGCAAAGTTTGGATAAAAAGGTAAAATCCAAATGGGTAAATTGAATTTAAAAAGGGTAGGCCTCGCTGATTTAAGCCTTTCAACCAAATTGTATATACTTTTCTCGGAATACTTTATGAGGTTCATCATGTGTTACCACTACGGATGGCTTTAATCAATTAAAAAAGTAGGCCCGCAATAATTGACACAAATACTAAAGTTCATATAAAATCAAATATTTCCGCCTTTCATATAAATTCTACCATTTGCGTAGGTAGCTGTTTTTCCTGTTTGCTCATTACCGTTCTATTTCCCAAGTTCTTCACGGTACACTTGAGAAAAGCCGTATCTCCGATGGGAACTGTGGCCGACGTAAATGTGTTGTTCTCAAACGGACTATCCCCCAAATCGGAGAAATTGCCTGTAGTACTGTTGTTGCTATTTATGAGGATGTTACTACCACTGCTTCCGCCACTACCGCTGCTACTGCCATGCTGCTGGTGGTGATACGCTGAAGATGATGATGATGGTAGTCCCAAAACAGAACCCATTTTCGCGGATGAGATTGGCATCGCCACTGGAGCAGTTTGGGACTGGACTTGGTTAATGCCTGCAATGAAAGTAAAAGAGAGAAAAAAACAAGCACATTAGCAATGCTCTTGCATGGCATGGTATGTGCATATACGCTATATATGCTCTGTTTTAATAAATTATATAGCACACATTTAGTCAATATAAAGCAATGACAATGATAATTACTATTGGGAAAAAGGAGAAAGTTGCAATGAGAAAACTGTTATTATGAAGCAGTTTTATGGTCTCATGCTCGTTTTTAAATGACATAAATTATTGCATGTTTCTTCCAGTAGCCAATACATAACTACTATCGGAAATGCTTTATTTAAAGCGGCATCACCAAATTTCTTCTGGTAACATTAAATTAAATTTGATTGACCATGAAAAAGTATACGACTTGACCGGGTTCAAATTATGACCACGTAGACGTAAGTTATAAGAGGAAAGGCGTAAAAATTGATCCGGCACACAAAATGTCGCAATCAGTGTACTGAATGTAGGTAGGTACAGTAGTAAACTGAAGCTCTCCTTCAAGATCATCCTCCCCTCAACAACCTCCAATGCCGTGATCATATCCAGCATGTACCTTTATACTTGAAACGACATCCGAATAAGTGTGATGTATATGCGACCATGGCCTGAGTCGGTCGGTATTTTCCTCGAGAGTTGCTTGACTGGATACCTACGTACTTTTTTATGCCTACTTAACATTACTCTACGTAGCGTAGCACCAGCAAATACCCAAGGACTTTTGGTACTTGATGCATCACCAACCAGACCACAAATGCCACGGCAAACTCATATCACCACCACCAACCCGACCACACGTAATGTATTCCATCGTCATCATTTTATAAGTGGTCGTACTTCTGGTCATAGGTCATGACATGTTGTACTTTCGTGGTTGGCCTTCAATGAATGCTTGTGTTACAAATAAGCTGTAAGTTCCATCTCAAGAGCTGCAAGTAGTAGGAGTTTCCTCTGCTCTTCTGCTTTCCCTCTCAAAGAAAAAAGCTTTTATTTCCTGCTCTTCACTTTTTATATGGTATTTTTGGCTCATGTTCCTTACTACTAGCTTCAGCAGCATCACACACACACACACACAATTTTGCTTTTAAGGTCTCAAGTCTTCTTTTCCATCTTCTATTGAAGAAACGAGGAGGAGAATGAAGTCAAAAATATGATATCGTAAAAAAGCCACTGAAAATAGTGGCCATCAAAAGTCAAGGATTCATCCCAAGTTAGGCACCTTCACTCATACTATCACATAGTATTAGGAACCATCTGTGTATCACCTACCCCATGCTTTCTAGAAATGTATATTATACTAAGTAAAATATTACCCATCGCCACAAACATAATAATATATAGGTGCTATCCAGCTAGAACCAGCTCCACTTTCAGATTCCAATTTTAAACTGGGATAAAAAAAATTCTTTAGTGGTAGCATTCATTTATACTTAGTCCTCCAAGTGACTGGCTTGACTATAGACACACCACAAAAAAATCTATCATAAAAAACTCACATGACTAAAACACTGTATCACACGGACGCGTGCAACTGTGTAACGTTATATTATACAGATGCAAAAACATACCAATGGTCAATATAACTGAAGAACGTAATTTTTGCAAACAACTTTTTGACTGAGAGGATATTGGTATTTGTACCAGGAGATGTTCTACTGGGATAAAGTCTAGTGCAGTACGGAGGAAAATAAATTTGATGAAACTACACGGTAAGATAATCATTCATGGTCTACCATGTGACGTGACGTGACGCAAAAAAGTCCAATATGAAGTAAAAGTGTGTCTGTGAAAGTAACCATCATTATTATTAATATTTGTATCATATCATTATAGTGACAACAATTGTAACTCTTTGATTTCCTTATCCGGCCTGGCCACCTGTCACGGACAAATTACACGTCAGTTTCTAGACAATACGTGCAGGCCTTGGAGACTCTCATAGTCTTTCATGACCTTGTCAAATCCTCCATAGCAAGGAAAGGTTCGAAACTTATTGGTATTGTATTCAGTATCTTGGAATTCAAATTGCTCCGTCCCACGTTAAGAAAGAGTTGCTGCTGCTGCACAGCTTTTTTGAAACTTGTTTCGTAAGCTTATTTTGTTTTTGTATGCATGATAGATGCTGTTGCGAGCGTCATGAACACAATAAGTATTAGCTAAGCATCCACCCCAATCACCGCTCTGAATTGAGTAGACTGGTGGTATGTATATCACAAAATAAAGCCAACTTAACATCACGTACATGTTTGCTTTTCTATTTGCCATTTCCATTATCACTGCCACTGCTGCCATTCATTTCCCTGGTCTAGTCTAAAGATGGGTGATAGGACGTAGTCGAACATGCCAAGAAACTAAATCACGGACCGCGAAGACAACGACAACCAAGCAAAAGCTTTACTTGAACAAGAGCCATGATATATGTACATGCATACACATTAAGACAACAGCAAAAAAGACTCTCATGCTAGTAGTCCCTTCATAGAATGGATATTTTTAGATTCTTGGAGAAGAGGAAAAGGAAAAAAATAGAAAGCAAAATCTCAGTTTCTTTACCGCTCTTGTTTTTACTGTGGAGTGGAAATGAAGCCAAAAATCTTAAATTATCATGTCTAAGGGAAGAATGTGTCGTCGACGTTGCTGCTATTGGAAGGAAAAAGGAGAGAGAAAAAAAACTAGCTTTATGTTCCTACATATAATTTTCATTTTCAACATTACCATTTTCTCATATAAGTGCACACTACACGCAAGCATATATTAATGTCAGGTCAGGCCAAGAGTTCTCGTACATGCTCATATTGTGATGCTTTACTCTACACGAACTTGTGTACATGAAGTGTAGTAGTTATTATTGCAAGAGCAGAGCAGTAAAAAGTAAGTAATGAGAAAAATAATAATCGAGAGAAAATTTAAGTGTCTCTCGAGTTTGAAGTCTGCGCCTGGAGCAAAAAAAAAAGTATGGAAGCGGATATGCCACCAAAAGCAAGTTGATATTTGCTAATGTCATAGGAAAAAAAAGATGTTGAGGGCATTGGGCAGACAAAAAATATAAAAAAGGTTTTCCGTCAACAAGCAGAATAAATTCCTTTTGACGATGATGATGATACACGAGAGTGAAAGTGGAAAGTGGTGGCGGTAGCAATGTGTTGGCGCTGTTTGGCCGTGAAGAAGAAGAAGAAGAAGAAGAAAAACAATACAAGATTCTACTTTTTCTTGCCTTTTTTTCCTCCAAATATAATATAAAAGAGTTGTAGACACTCTGATATGTCTGTATTCTGACCCCAGCTGTCAGAGACAGAAGGGTGTCCTTCTTATTTTATGGTACAAAGTGGAAAAGTAAGAGCTCTGTAGTTTTTCCTCTTCTCTTTACTACTTTATGTACTGCTGTTGCTGTGTGTAAGTAAAGTAATACAAATGACATTATGACTACCACGCCAAAAGAGAGGATGAGGAGAAAAAAAGCAATACTTGTCTTGTACCTCTTTCTCTCATTTTGTCAATGATGTTGATCTTCAGCCTCTCTCTCTCTCTCTCTCCCTCGTACTTTTTTGTATGTCTCTTTTCTTTGCAGCAACATCCTTCCGAACAAACTTGGAACATATTGCTCTTATAAAAACCATCCATGTACACATACATAATGTTATAATATAATGTGTAGTAAAAACTACACAAACTGTACTACAGTATCGTGAAGTGTAATATTAGTATAATGTTGTAATGCTAAATTTTATTTGCTGTTACTGCTGCTCCTCCTCTGTTCCATCTTGTCTCTTTTCTCATCTTTTTGCTCTTCTCTCTTGATTCGTTTAGCCTACTTTTCACTCCAAGTCATATCGTGTCGCACCAGTACCATAGTCGTGAGTGAGTGCTTCTCTCTCTAGTCAGTGTACAGTGTACATACACTGAGTCATCTTCTTAAAAACAAAAGTGCCGCTGCGAGCCTTTTTTCTTTCACTAAAACGAACTAGAAGCATACACATACTCTTATACTCACCAGTCATACGTTTTCCCAGGACAATCCCTTCACTGGTTGAATGACTGACTGAGTGTGATGAAAAGGATGGCGTTGATGGGAAATATGAAATTCCAAGTGTTAGGCAGAATACATAAAAGCAAGCAAGGCGCATACCTATTCATGACTCATCATGAGTTAGCTTACTTGTAAAGCATTGAGAATATAATTTGAAACTGGAACAGTTCCATTAAAGATATGTAACACTACTTAAACTGCTACGTCTACCCCCTCCTCATTCATATTCCTTGTACATGCTTATATTTATTTTATAGTCATTCTTTTAATGATAATAGGAGCAACATTGTCTGCATTCGCTTTCTTTCTGGCAACTCTGAACCTCTTCGGCGTGACTTGTGACAAAAATACAATAATGTGCATTTGCGAGATTTTCTGGCTACTGCTACCATTTTCCACTTTATGCATCACTGCTAACATCGTTCAATAGGACATTATATGACAGAGTCTGATTTCTTGTTGAAGACGAAAGCAGTGCAGTTGCACAGAAAATGTAAGAATAGTGTCCAAATTTATAAATAAGTATCTCGGAGAGAATATCCAGTCAAGAGCTAGAAAATTCCTGTATCTTATTTAAAGGAATAAGAATCCTTTACAATACAGCATTAATGACACACTTTACGGGTTAGGGTGCAGCCTGTAAAATTGTACAGTGCTATACAACTAATAACAATAACAATTCAGATTTTGATGCTAATGGAACACCTAAGACCTGATGATTCACCCGTTCCAACCGGCAACATGGCGTGGAAAGGAACGCTTCAGGAACAGGAGACACGGCAATAATAACGATCATCTTGTATGCTCCGTCTTGAGTAGCAAAATCATTATAATAATAGTTTGCTTTAAAATACCAGTGGTAGTCAACTGCTACTGTCAAGTTGCAATGAAGATGTTGCTTTCTTACTTAACTATTCTCAGAGGGAGACCAGCAAGTCAAATTAAGTTTTAAGAAGAGTTGAAGTGTGCAGTTTGATGATCAAGACGAGGTAGTTGTAGATGTTTAATGTGAATGAATTACTAACGCCTTGTGTACTTATTGCCTAAGCTTATTAAACCCGTTATAAATTAGGCAATCTTGTCTGCTTTCACAAAACGACGCCACTACTACAACTACTACCTACGACGATAAATTTGTAACCATCTTATGAGAACTGCAAATTTGCGCCAGTTAGTCGTTTGGAGTAACTCGAAATAATATATTTTGAAGAAAATAAACAAATAATATTCAGTGCAACGGGCACGACAAAATGAGAGGAGAGATGTCTAAAATGAGCAGTAATAATGATGATAAAATGTTGACTTGTCGAGAAACAGAAAAAGGCTTGACTCAGTAGATAGAAGAAAAAGTAAATTAATAGAAAGTGCAGTTGAAGAAGCTCAGAGGAAAGCATCTAACGTGAGCCAACATAATGAAGTTCATGTGGGAGGGAGGGAACGTCTTCATGTTTCTTGTTTGCTCAGATCGAATGCAGTGAGGGATGGAAGGTGAAAGTATGTAATATAGTAGCAAATGAGTGTGGATGATAATGATGGTGATTCCTCTCTCTCTCTCTTTTAGCCCATGCTTAATTAAGAGGATTTCTTGAAGACTCTGTAGCCTGGCTTGATGGTGAAAAGTTTAGATGTTTGCACTTCCGGATCTTAGAGAGGAAAGATGTAATGTGAATGAACTTTAACTAGCCAATAGATGAACGGATTTTGTGCAGTTTTCAACACTTTCATAATCATGCATTTTATCGTGTCGTGTTCATCTTAATTTATGATCGAGGAAATTTTGTCTCATTTTCTTAGGATTGCCTTTTATCTTCAGATACACATGTTATTTTTAAAAACAACCATTTCTTAGTATTCGATCCTCAGATTCCAAAGTACCAAT
>JAHZMZ010003598.1:0-12000 GCA_027743805.1 Lepidocyrtoides sp. E14 | reverse complement strand
CCTATTTTAAGAGTATCCGGATTTTACAGTAAGCACTGAGATGCATAATAAGGTTTACAATGTCCGTGGAAAAAGGGAACATTTTCTATTTTATGCGTTGAGGGAGGAAAATAAATATGCAATACATTTTCGTTTAACACACCAGAAAAGTACATATGTATGTGGTACATTAATGTTTCAAATCTTTTTAATCCATTAAAACATACTGAAAATTTTCTTTCAGTTTTCATTGAACAATCAGAAACTAAGCTTTCACTTTAGTTTGCCCGAACTATTTTTTAAATTATTAAAATGATTTCAAAATAAAAGCAACTTTCGTATGTTATGGCTGTGTCAGTGTGTGCATATTATATTTTGATATTTTATACTATGGGTATTTAACATTTATCCTTAATTGATCACCAGAATTTGGTCATCATTAAAGTTTATGCGCATTGACGAATCTGAAAACATGCGTCATTCATTCCGAAGCGTGTTTAAATTTCCATTTATTTATTCCCATTAGTGCTAAAAATAGAAGAGAGCTATGTGCCATTAGTTGAATACAGATGAAACTGGAATCCAGTTACTGGCTACTGAATAATAATATACTTATGCTTAATGCGCATTGCTCATGCTTATTACTGCTCATGTTCCTAGTAAGTGACGCCGCCGACTTAAATGCGACATTGCATGTTGCACATCGCTTATAGTATAGTATTGTTTCTACCGAATCTAATCAATCACAGTCGTAATGCAATATTATCATATGTTGATGATACAACGTTCAATGATCCTTCCTCCAGCTACATCCCACAATGATCGATTTACAAGACTACTTTGTAGCTTTCTTCCAATTCAGTGAATTCTTCATTCAAAATGAAATATTTTAAACCCAACAGAAGCACAACTTTGCTAGAAAGAGACTGGGTGAGCAAAATTGATGCACTACTACCTAATTTCTAGCGTAAAATTAAGAATCGCAAGAATAACCCCAAATTATCTAGACTTTGTTCCATCATTTCATTGAAAACAGAACAAGCCTAATTGTAAATTTGTTTAAACACGCAATTCATACAATTTTCAAGATACAGAGGCTGATTAATATGGATGTTTTCTGACTTCATTATACTAATACACTAAACTTGTAACGCTCATTGGAATACATGATGGAGTGTACTTACATACTTACTACTTACCCAAAATAAGAAGAGCCATAATAGTTTCACGCCTTACGCAAGTCATGTGTAGCACCTATTAGGCAGGTCTTGTGAATATTTATGCCCCCGTGAAAACCATAAAACGACCGTTGTTGATCATTTACTTTACTGACTGACTGACTGAATGAATGAATATATGTACATGGTATAGTAGAGTGTGAAGATGTGCTAATAATATTATATTGTTCTAAAATGATTATATATTTACACAAATGGATGAAGACCAGTATATTCTATTAGATTCCAGATGTTAAACGTGGAATATTTCAAATTATTATTTTAACTTGTTTGCACGAAAGCGAATTTGATTATACGATGTAAAAAATGTGGTGACCACACACCACGGTCACATGTACACAAAATTTGTAATGCTTCAAATTAAACAAGGTTTAGTGACAATATATAATATCCCTTTATATGTATTTATGCTGTTTTAAAATTCATCTTTATTGGCCAAATTTGATTTTGAATACAACATGGAAGGTTGGGCGATGGCGTCAGAATTTTGTTGATGGATCGATTTTTGGAGTTGGTCTGATATTTTATCCCAAAAGTCCATTCTTTCCCCAAAACGCTCTCTTGTTAGTATTCGTGGTTCTATGTCAATATAGCACCACTTGAGACGTTTCCGTCTAATTTCTTCCGGGCCTACTGGCAGCCAGGATAACTTGAAGATGTCCAAAGATTTCATCATATTTCTGTGTTTCATACATAATTCAAAAATGGCAACTCTGTTGAATATTTGCATCAGATAACTCATGATGAATGAATTATTGTAGTAAATTTGTACCCTGAACTAGCGAATCCAGTCCAAAGCTTTATCATAGTTTTTGAAATATGTTCTGCTCTTGAATCTTTTATCAGGGAAGGATACCTCGTACTATTAAACAAATACTGAAGGTCATCACCATGCGTTGGTGCTGTAAAGTTGTCGCATGTAAAATCACATTAGGGGCACAATGAGATTGAGCTGGTTTACGCGAGTTGAAATATTATTTTTATTATTATTATTATTGCGCAAAGCGCACTCGTCACCTATTGGTCCTTGAAATAAATCACCATAAAAGTGTTGCAGCATGGAAAAGTCTCCTAAAAATCCGAAAATATACGTATAGACAGGGCTAAATTTTGATTGAAGTAAAGCAGTAGTCCTTGCTCCCCAGTTGAAAAGCCTATCCGAGTACATATTTGTAAGATTTGAGGACGTATTAATGTCCACTTTACGACTCCCAAAATAAAAGCCACGAATTTTTCTTGATATCAGATCTCGGTCCTCACTTGGAATGTGTTGGTTATCATAGTATAGTGTAATTGGTGACACGTAGTTCCAGTCTTCGTTCATGCTACGTTGTAGTTCCGTATTGCGTAAAATATCTGAAAATCAATAAGATCAAACTTTCATCATCATTTGCTGTCAGTTTAATTTAACTGGCTTATGTAACAGTGCAGAAAGGCTTACATGCACTGTGGAACAACAATCCTTCCTCCTCTGTTATTCCAATCACAAATGGCACCTTGTTAAATCTGCCTTCCTGAAGCAGAACGAATGGAGATTCAGTTAAAAAAAGCTCCGATTCTGGTTGACCAGGTCTTGGAATATCAATAGTTGGGGGATATTGAACCAATGGGTCCAAGTGCCATTTCTAAACAATGTTGTTGAAAAACACGGTATATAGATTAATTGTTGAAAATCAAATTCCATTTTGTGAAAATCAACGTTTTACTACCGTCAATTTTATCTGAACAATTTTTCTAAAGTCAATGTTGCGAAGGCAGTCTGCCAAATCTTCTCTTGGAAATGTTGGACAGTCTAAACTCTCTGCTAAATCAATGGCCTTTGATAGCGGATCTGAATCAAAATGCTCTGGGTCCAGTGCGCTTCCGCTGAGTGAAATTGCGCAATTGAAAAGACCTAAATAACTCGCAAATGGTAGACAGGTTGCTTGAGTAATTGGTTAATGACATTAGTCAATTTGGTATGGTTATGTCAAATGTGGTGGTGAAAGTAACTTTTGTTACAAAGATATAGCCAATTTACATTTTTTCAGTACCTGTAGGGTACCTGTCGGGCACCTGAGGACTGAAACTCTGTTTATTCTGTATGACTATGTAGGAAGTGTCTACATACCAAATTTGGCGAAGCTATGTGATTTTGTTGCGGAGTTATAGCCTAAATTTAGAAGCCTAAATCAGGTCCTTAACGGGCACCTGCAGACTCCAAAATCAATAGGAGTCTTGCCTTAGACCTTCACTATATACTTGTCAAATTTGGTGTTGATTGGTTAAAGCGTTCATGAGTTATCGTGAGTACGGCTGGACGGCCGGAAGACCGGAACTACGAAAATGACCATCCTACAAGGTCACTTTTCAAGCAACCTAAAAATGGTACATAAATGGGACCGGTAACTACTACCATTTAATTTACCTTTACTCATATTGCTAAGTATGTGATAAGACACGCTTGCACCGCCAGCACTGTTCCCTACCAGCATCACACGTGCTCGGTTGCCTCCAAAGGCATGGACATTCGTTGAAATCCATTTAAATGCCATATTTTGGTCCCGAAGTCCATTATTGCCTTGTAGCACCTTCAAAGAATTTATATTTTAGGCAAATAAATATAAAATCGTCAAGAGCGAAAGTATTTTTACGCATACGTAAATTGCAATGGATGCAGGCAGTTGGCATATTAATTCTAATTGCTTACCCCATCTGCCCCCGTGCTAAGAAACCCTAATTATAATGAATAAATGAACAGATAAATTATTATTTTTTGCTAACAATCGTTTCTGATTTTGTACATTGCACCGTACTCACCTAATGCTCCTAACCGGTAATTTATTGTAATTAGCACAATGTCTTCATCAAGAAAATATGCTCCTCCATAAAGATTGCCACTTCCTGTCATGAAGGCACCGCCATGAATAAATACAATTACAGGTGAATTACCGGTCAACTGTGCATGAATCAAAATGATCATTTCGATGTTGATAAAATGAATTCACAAAATTTCAATTAAAACTGAAAGTTCTTGCAAAGTCATATTTTTGTGATGCACATTTCTGGTGAACACATTTAAGTATAGGCAATCCTCTTCTCCTATTAAATTGGTGGTTCCTTTCACTAGTTGTGGACATACTGGGCCAAACTTGGTAGCATCCCGCACTCCAGACCAACTCTTGTATGCCTGTGGTGGCTAACGTGAAGAACGTAAAGAATCATTCTATATAATTATTATTTGTTTCAAGCTTCCATGATCAAAGAAGGACACAGCTATCCAAAGTACCTCAAATCTTGTAACAGATGCATATGGAACTCCCAGGAAGGAATAGTACGGGTTGTTATCCCTAGTAAATTCCTGACTCCCTTGTAATACGCCTTCTGCAACAGTAGTAACCACAGGCAAGTCTCCTGCACTACTCACTGCATGAAGCACCAAGTAACAAAGGCAAATTTGTAACCAAATATTTCGAAAGCCCATTACTCCACTTACTGGTCAGCACAGATTGGTAGCACTTGATAAGCTCTTACAAAGCTTGATATTTTACTAACAAGTAATTCAAATATTTTTAATGATCTTTACTACTCGCCATAAAGATGTGGTGTTTTACTGTTTTACCAGCATTTCTAACTACCAACTACTACCACTTACGGTTCGAAAACCAATCTTTCTCGTACAAATTTCCAATTTCTCGACCAAATTATGCAACTGTTAGATTTCTCACGGTGGTAATTCACGTGGAGTGGTAGCATGTTGCCAAAAAGTGTCATCACGTCAACTATGAATACACATTTCTTGGGTTTCTGGATGTATCATGTACTTACCTTTTGCGGTGTCGTTAGTAAATCTGAATTTTATAGGGTTACAATTACAAATAACAGTATGCTATGTATAACATGAATATTACAAGTAGGTCAGAGTCATGAAGCAACACAAATATATATTTTCATGATGCCAATTGGAAAATGCATGAGTTTAAAGAACCATCGGTTATTTTTATGAATTTGGAAAGTTGGCTTTGAGCCAGTTTTATTTGTGTATGTGTAACCGCAGACGATGTTTTTATGTTTCGGTAATTTTGAAGCAATAGGTGTAGGTGCATTGAAAGAGGTATTAAGCATAATAAATTTTCATTACAATAATGGAAGTATTTGCACATAGAACTCACGTAGTGCAAAATACTAATTTTCTCATCTTCAAAACATAAACAGTTGAATGGGAAAATATAAAAGCAAATTTACACTGATCTTCCATGCATTAACGACTGCTTTTTAGTGCTTATCTTCAATTACAAAAAATAAATATGAAGAGAAATGAAACCTTCGACAACAGCCTTGTGTAGTGAGCAAATGTAAATAAATGATACTACACTGTACACAGAGGCATAAAGACATTTGGCTTACACGCACGGGCAGTGTGTTTCAGTTTTTTATCTTGCGTAAGTATATGTACAAAGTATGCGATGAATGATGATGCATTATCGTTTGTTAACTACTCCAGCATTTTTGGATTGTAAATAGTGTGAATGTCATTTTCAATAATTTTGGTATACTTATACCTAACTATACTTGTTGGCCAACTGAAACAAATGTGAAACTACTCATGTTACAAACAAATGTATGTTTTTTCCAATGACAGTAATATACGAGACGGAGGGAATTGAATGGGAGAGGTGGAATACGGTGAAATAACCTAATTTAATTATGACAACGAGTTTTAGTAAAGCATAATATGTAACCTGACAAGTTTACTATTTGACGCTCCCATCCATTGCCATTTATGTATATACTTGTACTACTCCTTCCTTCGAATTGAGTAATTATACAAATTACAAGTATAGCGTATGCGTATGCAACAGTAAAACCTTGACATTTACTCCAACATTATTTATATAGACCAATCTATCATGAAACCTGCTTTTAGATAACAACAAAAAAGTCATGAAATTTGTCACACACACACATATTATAGGTATTTATTTACATCGGCCACAGGAATGTTAATTGATACAAAAATAACCTTTATTTTCAAAAACTGTAAGCCCCGTTTTAATACTCCCTATTTTCTATCAAAGCTTTAAGCACAGACACTGCTCAAATTTCCTAAAGTATCTGAAATATTAGAAACTTTCTTGAAAAATTGACATTTGAATGTCCTTACATAAATGTTAACATTGACATTATGTGATAAATTATCACTGATAATGTAGCTGTTGCACTCTATTTCCCAAAATCGGGGCACCTGCATCTAAACACTTCTCAGTTATTTGCTGTTCTGATGGTTGATTCAAAGTAAGTAAATAAATATTTATTACACATAGAATTAATATACATCATTATTAATTTAGTTAAGTTTAGTTATAGATTCGTAATGTTTACCGTTTGTACCAAAATGAAATTAACTCCTACAATAGTATGTAGGTATTCATGTGATATCTATTTCGTTTTGATGCTGCTGCTGCTGCTGAAATTCCCTTTATCTTCCTCAATTTGTTAACTGGCTGGAGGCATAATAAGCGTACATATGTATTTACACAGGTATAATAAATTATCATGCTTTTGCACACTGTACACAAAATTACATTCCATGTAAATGGAACTTAGCTGTCATTTAGTCGATAAGTATAACTTCTGCAGTGCTCTGATAATAATGAAACTTGATGAAATAGTTTATTCCATCAAGTCTTGTCTGAATACAGAATGGAGTAAGCAGGCAATGATAAGGATGACTTACATACGCATACGCCTACCACGTTGATTCAGTGTAGATGATAACTTTCTTTTACCGATTCAACACTAATTGACAACTCTATCAATATTAAAATTGTTAAAGTTTCCGTGTTAATTATCCATCAAAATTGACAATCAGCAAAATGGCGCAGGATTTCTTCCTAAAGTACATACTCGTTGGAAATACATCTGTAGGGAAAACAGCCATTCTTCACCGTTTCATCAAAAATGACTTCAAAAGTGATACAATAGCTACAGTTGGCGTCGATTACAAAGCAAGAAATATTTTCATTGAAAACAAGTCTTTTGGATTAATGATTTGGGACACAGCAGGAATGGAATCTTACCGCTCGTTCACACAAGCATACTATCGGTCTTCCGCTGTGGCTGTTTTCGTTTATGACATTACAGATCGGGATTCCTTTAATAAGATACCTGAATGGATTGATACAGTCTACAAAAACTCTACTGATAACACTCAACTGGTGACAGTGATTGTTGGAAACAAATCAGATTTGCAAATGAAACGATGTGTGGAATTTGAGGAGGCACAGCAGATGGCTTAAAAATTACAATGCTTTATTTTTTGAGGTCTCTGCAGTGACAGGCTACAATGTTGATAAAGTTTTTGAAAATGCAGCTCATGCTTTCTATGCAAAATTTAAGGAGGGGATGATTGATATTACTAGCGAGTCTCATGGTATACTTCTGGGACCTCGACAATTAGACATGGCTTCCAGTGGAGGGGAAAGTGGCTTCTGTTTGTGCTAGGCCTAAACAATACTGTCATTGCCTTAACCGTCTCAAAACAGTAATCGTGATAGACGAGATCGATTTTCTTATTTTTGATTTTTTTCATAGCTTTAAGTAACTTTAAGTTAATATTATAATAATCAGCTATAGTCATGTCTGTTATCGTAGCTTTCAACATAAATAAGCAGTGTTGATTACAAGAAGCAAGAATACCGTGCAAATCAAAATGTGTGGGTGCATAGAGTATGAAGATGAACACAAGTTCCAAGTTTAGTACACGTGTAAAGATGCAGATTTTTTTTCTTTTTCTTTTTTTGTTTAAAAGTGACTAAGGTCAACTTGTGTATAGTGTGGTATGCATGTGGTGGTTATGCTTCTCGACCTATCGTGTCGACAGTTTGAACAAGTACGACATCTGCAAAGATAGTGCATACAACACAAACTCAACTTTTTTTTTACCACAAAATGCATAATATGAACAAACTATTCCAAGTTAGTCCAAGTGTGTAAGTAGTGACTACATAGTTCTCACCAGTATGTCTCAAATGTTTCACACTTTTATGACGCCACAACCGCAGTGGTAAGATACTCGTGTAGTTGGTGTGGTGGAGCATCATGTTCTCAGCTTCCAAAAAAATGGTTCTCATAATGTACTCTTTTACACGACGTAAATACCCAAGCACGATAATATTATAGCAATTTCGTCATCCGTTGCGTTGTAGTAAAAAATTCCACAAAGACAATGGTAACCGTTTAAGCTTAAGCTATGCGTGAATTGTGAGGCTTTACTTTGCACAAGACGCGTCAACCCGTTTTGATTTAAGTAAAATACCACAAATGACTTAATCTTGAAGCCAGCTGACTACTGGTTTTACATAAAGTGTTTTATCGGCAGCGTCGTAATGAACACTTATTGACTAGAGTCCCCAAGATTGGAAATTATTTTCTGTGAGAATAATCCTTTTGTTTGATTGGTATCATCATCTAAAATTTTATGGGGTAACTTGATACTCGATTTTTTAAAATGTACAAACTGTATCGAACTACGTACTTAATTTGGCTTTATATTTGCCGAATCTTGTATTTACAGATATTGAAGGACCTGGTGACTTGTCAACTAATAAAGAACGAGTTGTAACGTAAACCGAACATTTTTATTACTGATCAAAGACATGGACAAGCAAAATTTCACGCTCAAATATGTAGTGGTGGGGGACAGTGGAGTAGGAAAGAGTTGTCTTGTGGACCAGTTCACCCAGAAAACATTTCAGGAAGCCCACTTATCTACCATAGGAGTGAACCTAGCAGAAGTCACAAGGTCAATTCGCATGGACGGCTCAGAAATAAAAATTCAGGTTAACACTGCAGTGACACTCCTCGTGTATGATGTCACGAGGAGGGCAACTTTTGAAAATTTGACGCGCTGGCTGAAGGATATTAGAGAGTCTTGCAATAACACTCATATGATTGTACTCGTAGTAGGAAACAAAATTGATTTGGTAGAAGATCGTCAGGTCCTGCGAGAAGAAGGTCAACAATTTGCAGTACAAAACAAATTATTTTTTCTAGAAACTTCAGCAAAGATTCGAGAGACCGTAGAAAAGGTTTTCTTTTTGTCTGCTAGAGTTTATTATGAAAAGATTGACATGGGCTATATTGATATTCACAATCATCCAACGATTCACGGTGTGAAGCTGGATGTAGACAGTTCTGAAAACAGCTCGAGTAGCCAAAATACCCAGTGGTGCTCGTGTTGAAACTTTTTGAATTTTTTAAATTTCATAAATTTTTATCTACAACTAACTTAAATAGCAGAGAATAAGAGACTTAAACTTGTTAACTCATGGACATGTTTTATGTATATCATTTGCTTATTATTCAAGTTGTTTTAAACTAGTCTTTGTAGAGAATTTATGCTAATTTAATTTTACTGGCTCTACTTTTTTGCAGTCTTTAAAGTGTTTTATCTATAGACGTACCATTTAATAATAAATAATAAAAAAAACTATGTATTTACAAACAACAAGCACACACGAAAAATTGTTCAATATTTTAAAAAATTGCAAAGCTATAATGGGATAAAATTTATAAAAACGTATACTTTCAATTATAGTTATATCTAAAAGCATTATTATTACCATTAATTTTATTAGAGTTGTAAGAATTTTTTTCATCTTTTGGCTTGGGCTTTGTTTTTCTGTTTTCAACGGAAATAACCTCTTTATCTTTGTTATATAAAACTAGGGATTGTGTTCCATTAACCTTCTTGTACTCGTACATTTTGGTGCAATTTTTGTCAAGGCATTTGATTTGACTATGGTTGCTTATTGATCGCCTTAATTCCTCCATTTCATCACTTACTTTTGGTGAGTCAGGAGCCAGGTATTTCAGCACAGAAAAAAATATTCCAAGTATTGGAACCTTTGAAGTCGCATGCCAAATTACATTTCATACATAGTAAGTAATAGTTTGCAAATCGAATAGTACTTGATTAACGATTAGGTATTTATACATTAAAATGACATAATTTACCGTTATACAGTCTCCGCCGTATGGAATCAAACCTTTGAGAATAGCTCCGAAAGAGCATTCAACAAATTGAAGATAACTCTGTATGGATAAGGGTAGAACAGTTACAATAGTAGTACATAGATAGATAAAAGGAAGTAGAAGAGAAGATAAAAATGCGAAACATGAATGGAAACGTTTTAAAACAGGATTTTGAAGCCTTATCAACACTAAAAGCAGCATTCGTTTTACCTTACACCAATATTCAGTTGGCACAAAATTATCTGCAATGATTAAAATTATACCTTGAATAATAGAATTCCAACACTAGCAACAAAAGATTTGGAACATTCACAGTTGTTTCCTACCTGCATATCCGAAACAGCCTTGTGCAATAGGTAAAGCGATTTCTCTCACTTCTGGAGCAAATGTTTCCTCGAAATAAAATGCCGCCCCAATATCATCCAAAAGACCTTCCTCGCTAAGAATTCCTTCCTCTTGAAGAATACATTTTAGCAAGCACTATTGAAACAAAATGAGGCAAGATGCAAAACCAAATTGACACAGGTATAATACGGAATAGAAAATGCTGCTAAAATTGCATTAAATGAATGGTTATAAAATTCAATTTTTGGTTTACACTAGCTCTGGTTTGATATTCGAATATGCTATTAATTTTAAAGCTGGCTTGTCCACCAAGGCACTTCAGTGAAGACTTTAAAATACCTATAACAAAGTCATAAATGTACTTTTGACACGATCTAGGGCGCTCTTCGGCATCCTCATCTTCGCAATTGCACAAATTAATCTACAGAAACGGTTACGATATATTTATAAATACATGTTATCTTAAAACAATCTTGGGGTTTTTATTATACTTTGCTTGGTATTTTTGCCAGTACTAACCTTAAAACTGCATATTATTATACTAAGAACGAGAAATTTACTTAATTTTTTGAACATGGCTTCTTCAAATCTGTTTTTTATTAAGTAGTACTACTGATTCAGAATTTGTAAAGTAGACGGATTTACACGAGAAAACGTAAATATTGTTTTGTCCTGTATGAAAACTATCATATACGTAAAAGTTTTATTTTAAGACTACTGAGATTGCAAAGTTGCAATTTGCGACGCAACAGTAGAGAATGAGGTATGGTTTTTTAACTTTAAAGAGATGTTTCTCACAAAGCGTTCTTTTCAGCAATACGTCGTGGCTCACTTTGAACAATTCCTTTCCTAGTTCCGGTTTCAAAATGTCCGGTGCTGATCATTCTGTGCCAAAGTGCCAAAGCAAACTATTATCCTGATGATAGCCCATTTGTAAATGTCAATGTTAAGGTCGATTTCAGCATACTCTCAGTCCAGAGAAGGTCAAAATCATTATTACTAACGGTCAGGAACAGCTTCTTTTTGGTAAAGGCTATGATTTACCGTTGTGTTACAAAAAGTCAAATACCCATGCATTTGACTGTATGCTCATGGCGCTTTCAGGAAGTTCATATACCTAACGATTTAATTTTAAAACTTTGATGATAGTTATCAATTGTTGGACGTAAAATTACATGGTACGATTGAATGCTTGCACGATACCTTACATTTAGCAATCCATGCATTCTTCTTAATAATTACCTCTATATAAGTGGCATACCTATGTACGTAGTACGTTCAACGTTACATACTTATGTACACCTTCAAAAACGATCACAAAGCTGGCAATTTCAGTTGCATGAGAAATGAATGAATCGTAAAACTGGATAACGAAAAGTTTGTTGACGCTTTTCTGGTAAAGTTATGTAGCCTGAAAAGATTG
>JAHZMZ010003597.1:0-10429 GCA_027743805.1 Lepidocyrtoides sp. E14 | reverse complement strand
CGTGATGTTGACCAACATGTCAAAAGTCGTAAACACGAATGTCTTTTATTCAAATAAGATATTATGCTTGAAACTGAATGTAAATTTGGAAAAAAACACGCGTTTTACTATTTGCACCCGTCAATGAACTCTTGTATAGCGTAAAAAATCATTTTTCATATCAGTGCTCCAAATTATTGTTACTACTTTAAACAGTCAATTAAACCAATAAAGAAATAGTAAATAACCTCTTTTTATGAGCATGTGTTTGTAAATTACCGGCTGTAATAAAGTTTACACACTTCATTAACAGAATGGATTCCATTCTGCAATTTCTTCTGTTGTTGGTGAACAGCAAGTGTGACACGCTGGAAAGGGTTTCATTTTTTTAAATAAAAAAAATAAAAATGACAAAAATTGGGAAAGTTTTATTGCGCCATAACAAATTCGTGTTCTTAATAACTGCATATCTGCATAGTTCATTGTCATTTTCTCAACTGAACGTACAGGCGACAGGGAAAAATGAATGTGAGGAGAATGTACGTGTCAAAAAAGCAGATATGGACTCATTGCAAATTTATCCTGAACTGAATTTCAAGGTAAGAAGGTAACTCGTTAAAAGCTATTTTTAGAAATAATTCATGGTTTATTAAGCTTTTCCATGTACCAGGCAAAATGGACTCGAGATCACAAACATTTTTGGAAATCAACCGATTACGATTTCGAAACTCGCTACATAAAAGAAATGAAACAAGGAGCAAAGTGGCCAAGCCATTTTCTAAATAAGAGCACAATTAATGAACCACCTCAAGTGAAAGTATTTGTAATTCCATTTTCACACAATGATCCAGGCTGGAAGCAAACTTACGAAGTGTACTTTTACTCCTTCACAAAAAAGATTTTGACAAATGCCATCAACAAGTTGACAGAACTTAAGAACATGACTTTCGTTTGGAGTGAAGTTTCGTTTCTGTCAAAATGGTGGGATGAGGCAAGCTACGGTCAGAAGGAGAAGCTGAGACGACTTGTGAGAGAGGGGCGGTTTGAGATACTGACTGGAGGTGAGAGAAAACAATTTAAACCGCAATGCATATTAGCAAAACTTTTTATGTGCTTGGTACTAAAAAATAAATTACTTTCCTAAGCGGGTATCGATGGGATGATGATACAGGTAAATGGCATTCAAAGAAATGAAAAATTATAAAATCCATACATTGACAATTTTATCTAGGGAATTGCGATGTTTATTTTACTGCTACAAGAGAGTTCACTACGCGTGGAAACATTGGTTTGCTGAACACCGCCAGGGTGACTTTGTATGGCTCCCCCGTTGGAGTTCCAATCCAGAAATGGATGGAATCGTTTGTCATAACGCTCATTACGACCTCTACCCAACTAAGCATTCCTGTGGACCAAATCCAAATGTAATCTTGTGCTAATAGTATTTAGAAAGGATAATGACCTTGATAACTCCGACTTTTAAAAATTGTATTTGATTTATAGATCTGCATGCGATTTGATTTCAGGATGGTTGATGGTCAGAAATCATTTACATAGTTTTCCAACTGTTTTCCCATAATTCTACCTGAACTACACGAATCATAACTCTACCCCATCTTTGTCATTATGATTTAATCGATTTTATATTTTTATATTTTAGGCGTTCGAGAGGAGCATCGTTTTCATGTTAAAGAAGTAGACGCTACGAATATTCACAATTTAGCTGATTATCTAACTGGTCAGTACCGACGAACTGCTTCCCTAACAAAACACAACACTGTTTTAACTTCGCTTGGAGGAGATTTTCGATTCGATCACAATTTAGAATGGAACCAGCAGCATAATAATTACAAGCTGTTGAGTGATTATATAAATTCACGGAAGAGGGACTACAACACAAACATTAGATTTGGAACGTTATCCGAGTATTTCAGAGTAAAAATTCATTTTATTTTACCAATTCTCTATTTTATATTTATAAAGTTTTAAAAGGATTATAATGCTGATATTTTATTATTAGGAAATCAAGGAAAGGAACATGACAATACCAACATTTTCCGGAGACTTTTTTCCTTATACGTACGATTTTTTTTACTCAAAATGTGCGCATGTGAGAGAGATAAGCGGTAATGCAATTATGTTTTTTAGCGATGTAATATTTCCATTTGCCCCCGGACACTGGACAGGCTACTATAGTACAAGGCCCTTCTGGAAAAAGCTGGGAAGGGAAACTGAGGATGAACTTTTAAAAGCAGAAATTATTTTTACATTTGCATACAATCTCCTTCGTCAGCATAATCTCCCCACTGAAGTAATTTTATATAAAGCTATACTTTTAATAAATTCGTAAAAAAATATGGATGAGTTGAGTAAGAAATTTTTAAAGGTGCTTTTCAGGAACTATGATAATCTGGTTCACGCACGACGCTCTCTAGCGCTATTCCAACATCATGACGGTATCACTGGAACATCTCCTAGAAGTACAATGATGGATTTTGCTAAAAAGTTAACTCAAGCTTGGAACTTTTGTCGGCATATTCAACGAATAGCTATTGAAAACATTTGGAGCAAACATTTACGCATACCTGTACCACCTCTGGGTACAGAAACAAAGAGAAACTCGTATACAGTTCCAGCAGAAAAGGTGCCCATCAGGTTTTATGAAAACGCAAATATCGTGAAAAAAATGGTAGTGTATAATAGCTTGCCATGGGAAAGGACACAACTGGTTCGGCTACTGATGAAGGACGAACATCAAAATATTGCTGTGAGGAATTCCAATGGCGATGAAGTTACTGCACAGGTTATATGATGCCGTTCACATGGCAAAAGAGTAGATTGTTCTATATTTACTATAAAAGGTTGGTTAACGTCTGCCTTCATTTAAGGTCCTTTCTGATAAAATTTCTTGTGTGATAACCGATACTCGCAGATAAGCCCGATTTCAAGTAAAAATTCAGCCGAAGGCTCACTTGAGCTGGTATTTGTTGCAAAGCTTCCTCCACTATCAGTTGTCACTTTTGAAGTATTTCGTGCTGCTGATGAAAATAATAAGGCTGCAACCGCAGTTTATTCAACCCTAACTTGTAAAAATTGCAATGGTCAAGCTAATTCAATGAAGGTACTTATTTTAATTGCTTTAGTCATTGTAATAGTAGTCAGTCTGGGTAATTATTTTTGCAGAAGACTCATTAGACTACAAGATTTTACTGATTGTATGAATGTTATATGATGGAGGATCCAGAAATTATCTTGGATAACGGGAGAATTAAAGCGTTTTTCGATAAGGACCAGGGGCTGCTGGAAAGAATTGAAGATAAACGTAAATGGGGCACCGTGCTAAAGAGTTCCAACATTACTCTCTCTTTTGGTAGATATGACAGCATATATGGCAGTGGAGCTTATCTTCTTCATCCATTTACGTCCTCACCCCATTCGGTAAAATGGAAGCGGAAATGGAAAAAAAAAATTTGAAAAGCATTTTGCATTCTAAGATGTGGTATATTTGCTTAATTGTAGATTATTGACAGCAATGAAGCATCACTTTACGTAATGCGTGGACCTGTCATATCACAAGTTGTCCTAGTAACTCCAAAAATAATTCTAAAATCCTGGGTGCTTCATGTTGGATCTCTTGAACAAATGTCCGTTGTCTACATCAGTATTGAAGTGAATGGAACCGATTCTGATTCCTTTGGGGAATATTTCATGAGATTTCAAACTGATCTCAACAACACGGAAACTGCAACGGATCCACAAACTCCTTTTTATCTTCAGGATAAGCCTAGTCCAGTATTGTTTACCGACACGAATAGTTTTTCGGTAGAAAAACGTGTGACAGTCGGCAAATTACCTTACCAAGCCAATCATTTCCCAATCACAAATTATGCATTTATCCAAGACACCACAAAAAATCTTCGCTTTTCCCTTTTGGTCGATAGAGCACATGGTGTTAGCTCAGTTGTTAGAGGTCGTCTTGAAGTCATATTTGACAGACGCCTGCGCTATGATGACGCTCGTGGAATGGAAGAGGGTGTAATAGACATGGAGAATGCTATTTCAAACTACATCATTTCATTAGAACACATTCATCCTCTTTCCAATGACCATGCCGACTATAATTCTTGGCAACCTTCTTTGGCAATGCAAAAGCTTGCAAAATTTTTAAATCATCAGCCCACCATTTTCATTTACGATGCATTGTCAACCCACAAAAACGGAAAGCTACTCCTCTTCTCCCAACCCTTTCCTGATGACGTGCATCTCTTAAATTTGCAAACTCTGTCGGGATCAGATCACCTAGAGGATATAAAAAGCGTGCCGAGTACAAAAGCGTTACTGATTTTACAAAGGCTTAGTCATCACTCTAATACCAGCATCAACAAATCAAGAAAATTGCCTTTTTCAAGAGTAAATGATCATTGCAATCATTCCAACTCTCATCAGCATGACAGTCCGCCACTGAATGCAACGCTGCTTATAAATCACCATACGAAAAGGACAAATTTGGTTGGAACAAAGGAGGCTGAGATTGCAATCAACAATGAAGTCAACCTTTCAGCAGAGACAACAACGACAAAAAATATTCCAGTGGGTGGATTGCATGAACTTTCCACTTATTTAGTCCAGTTTTAAAAATTCAAAAATATGTACATATTATACGTGTTCAGATGNCAATCAACAATGAAGTCAACCTTTCAGCAGAGACAACAACGACAAAAAATATTCCAGTGGGTGGATTGCATGAACTTTCCACTTATTTAGTCCAGTTTTAAAAATTCAAAAATATGTACATATTATACGTGTTCAGATGCATACTGTGTTCTTCATTTTTATTTCTACTTCAAAAATAAAACAATGCATTTGCTAAACTTTTGTTATGCTCAATTTCATGCAAGTTCATTGCTCATTTTAAGTTAGTACATGTAATCATGTAGCTATTTATAAAATCTGCTTACCTTCATTCTTGTTACTGCAGGTGTTTAACAAGTGCTTACAAAAAGTGCAATTACATCATATATTATGCAAATGAATGTGCGTGGGAGTGCATTAAAGCAACACGTTTAGATTTTCAACTGAAAAAAAACAGGGAAATGCACGAACAATGAAGTAGGATGAGGAAGGTGGCATATGAAAGTAATTCCATATAAAGTTACAAATATTCAACAATGCAATCAAGGTTTTCTCAGTCATTCTGTACATTGCATTGTCAATGTACATCTCTTATGTAAGTAAAAAAAATAACGGTTTGAAAATGATATGATATCAGAGCGCCGGTTCTGATAACTGTCACTGTATATATGGCTTATAGTCATGCAATGAACTTAGTTACTGATGCAAATATCACGAGTTTTGCACTTGAGCATGTAAGTAAGTATAAATAACTTTTTAATGAAAATCAGGATAGCGAAAAATATGCAAGCATTTCTGTTCATTACTTTATAGAATAATATGGCTTGTTGAAAAAAATTATTATTTTTTACAGTGCGTTACTTAACTTTGTGCAATGCGGTACCAGAGCAGTACTGCTACGTAGTTTTTTCAATCTTAAAACTGATTTCAAGTAGCTAATCCTATTTTCATTATATATACCTATATGCATGTACATAACTAGCTGAAGGTGCCAGTCTAGTCTGGAAGGGATTAGTATTACTAAATTTAAAAAATTTATTTCAGACAACTAACTGGTTTACTGAGATGATGGGAAGATAGGCTAGTTTTTTTGGTAGACTACGGTCAATGTGATAAAATGCTTAGTAATCTACTGAATCATAATTTTTGTAGAAAAAGTCTCAGCTAAGCTCAGTAATACATACGACGTGTGTATCTGAAGTCAATTAGTAAGTTGTGTTGTGTTTATGGTCATCCATTTTTAGTCGCATAATAGTCAATATTTTTGTGCATGATTTGCATTCCTAATCCAAAGTATGCATTGTATTGTGTGTTTATTGATAAAAAATACGATTATTTATAGGTGTTTCTTGGTGTTTTGAGTGAAATTTCTACTTCACCTAGCGTTTTTCAAGACAATTTTATAAAAATGTGCATACATAAATACACACTTTTTCTACATTCTATGAACAAATGGTGCAGCATTTTATTTCTTATTCTATGATGACCCACTCATAAATATGACCTAAATTTTACTGATGCTACCACAGTAGGGCTATTTAGACTCGGAATTAGAGTCAATTGCGGCTTTGTTAATGAATTAATGGTAACTATTATAAGAATAATGTTGGCAGCAGCTGAAAGCTAAAAATAATCGTAAGATACTTTTCACTAAAGTTGAGTGCAGCGGAACTGTATGTGACGGCAAAAATATATCGCATATCGCACTCCTTGGTCACTTTGGATCTGGAATTGTAGAATAGAAAATTTATCAATATAACCTTGTCTGGGGTAATACGATATTATTAAAGCTTTTGTGAAACATTTTTAACGATTCAAGAAATAGCGTTTATGGTAAAATTCTTCTGCAAAATGGAAATATACATGGATTTGACCTTGGATCACATTAAATCTTTCCTAGGAACTGACCGCAAGTGACTTCGCAACTTCTCAAAGAAACTCATACTCAACCCATTTCTTGATAATTGACGCAGAATATCGCAAATGACAAAAGTTCATGAGCTCGTCAATGCCTTTCTATAATTTATAGTTTGTTTGCAGATAAGTAACAAATATATGACCATTGATCTCTTGTGAAAAATAAAACATTGAGTTATTTATTATTTACACTTGTTTGCAAATTGTCAACTTATTTCTCTATTTTGAGAACCCGCTGCTGACAGTGTGTAGTCAGTGGTTAGTATTGCATGACAGTTTGATACTTTTAGTGGGAGCCATTCATTTAGAACTATTGATTTTGCCATAATATAAAAGTGACAATGAACTGGTTGAGAAACGAATCACAGTTTTGTTTAGTGATTTTGTGGCTGATAATTTTTGTGTGCGATGTGGATGGCTTCAATTTGAATCGCTCAATAGAGGAAGTTGACAACAATCTGCACAACAATGAGACTGTATCAGCAGAGGTAGCAGAAAGTGCTGCCGTTGTTAAAAGTACATGCCGGATTGTTCAGGACGTACCTGTGGACATTGACACGAACAGGAAATTTCTGGAATTGAATTTTGACGTAAGAAAAAACTCAAAACAAAAATATGAATTTTAGAATCAATAAAAAAGTTGGGCAAGTTAAATTTTAAAATATTTGTACATTTTTGTTATCAAACAGGCATCATGGACAACAAAAAAATATTTTTGGCTCTCTCACGATTTCAACTTTGAATCCCGCTACCAACGCCACTTTCAAAATGTTCTTCGAGACCAGAAACTTATTAAGGTTTTCATTTTACCCCACTCTCACAACGATCCTGGCTGGCTAAGTACGTACGAGCAGTACTACTATCGTCAAACCAAACACATTTTGGACAATGCAGTTCAAAAACTTGGTGATCTACCTCACATGACATTTGTCTGGAGTGAAATAACCTACTTGGCAAAATGGTGGAAGGAGGCTTCGCCTTCAACTCGTGAAAAATTTCAAAAGCTTGTTGTTGAAGAAGGTCGTCTTGAAATCGCTACTGGAGGCTGGGTAGTTGCAGATGAAGCAACGCCCTCACTATACACCTTAATTAGTGAGCTGACTGAAGGTCAACAATGGGTCAAAAACAATTTAAACACGACAGCCAAGTACTCCTGGGCAATTGACCCTTTTGGTCACTCTGCCACACATTCTCATCTCTTGAAACAGTCTGGTATGCAAGGAATGGTTATTCAGAGACTGCACTATGCCTGGAAGCATTGGCTGGCTGAGCACAAAACGGAAGAATTTTGGTGGCGACCTCGCTGGGATTCTGAAGGACATCACGATATACCCTGTTTGACTCTTCCGTTTGACTTATATAGTATAAAACATGCGTGTGGGCCGGAACCGGCAGTTTGTCTAAAGTTTGATTTCCGAAGTATTCACTGTGCGTAGCCAATTCTGAATACACTTTTATATGCATTTGACAATCGTCGTATTCAAATTTTTTTGTTTGATCAATTTCAGCCGAGTACGGAGAAAATTACGGTTTAATGACTCCTATCACGAGATACAATGTTAAGCAGCTAGCACCGGAAATTGTTGCACAGTATCATAAAACCGCGTCCTTAACCAACCACGACGTAATTCTTGTCCCACTTGGTGATGACTTCCGATATGATCGTTCACTTGAATGGGAGCAACAGTATGCAAATTACATGCAGTTGTTTTCCTACATCAATGCCAACAAGGATACGTTTGGAATAGATATAAAATTTGGAACATTGAGGGACTATTTTGAGGTAAGCATAATGCAATAATGCAAAATAAAATATGATGATAAAGCGACAAATAAATTTCTTTGAATTTCCAGGCCGTTCATCAACAAGAGAGAGAAAGTCAGGATAGAGAACAAGCAAGACCTTTGTTATCTGGTGACTTTTTTCCTTATGGTGACGTATACGTCTCTGGTCGGCCTGCTTATTGGACTGGATTTTATGGGACAAGGCCTTACTGGAAGAAATTTCATCGGGAGCTGGAAAACGAGCTGAGGAGTGCGGAAATTTTGTTTACTTATGCGAATATGTTGGCGCAGAAACATAACGCCATTGTAGAAATAAAGGTAAAAGTCGCACAACTGTACGACAAAGAGGATGTTGGGTATTGTTACGATACGAAGCGAATCTAGTGTCTATCTATATTCATTTATACACAGATATTAAGTTATAAATACCAAGATCTGATCACGGCTCGCCAAGAGTTTTCCGTTTTCGCACACCACGATGGCATCACCGGTACATCTCGTAGATGGACCATGGATGACTACGGATACCGACTGCACTCGGCCTATTTAAAATGCATATCAATACAACAACAAAGCTTGAAAATAATTTATCAGAAAAGTCCAGTCAGGAAATTTTTGCCTGCAACGCTATCAAAGGATTTCATACGTGACGAATTTGAATGGCTACCATCGAAAGTCCCTTTGGAGGTTTTTGTAGAGGAGGATGATTATGTGACGAAAATAATGATATTTAATAATCTTGGTTGGGCGAGGACGGAGGTGGTCAAGATATTTGTAAAGTTGCCAGTAGTACAGGTTAAAGATTCAAAGGGAATTAATGTGCCGTCACAGGTCAACCCAGTTTTCAGTCATGACGAGCAAAATGATCGGGTATATCTGTCCGAAAGATTTTATGAGTTGGTATTTCTAGCAAATTTGGAGCCACTTTCAACATCTGTATTTAGAGTTATGGAAGCAACTGCTAGGGAGGAAAATGCAGGAAATAGCACGCTAGCTGTTGTCACATGCGAATATTGTGTAAATTTGAATGAAAGTTATTTTCGGGAAGAGGAAATTCAGCAGGTAATATTGAAATGCAAAAAAATGCCCACTAAATACATAGTATACCTTTTACTTGTGGATTTACGCGTAAAATTTGCTTAATTCAGGATGATTTGACACTTGAAAATTCAGAAAGTAAACTGTACTTTCAAAATAATGGATTGTTGGAACATATTCATTTGAAAAAGGAGAATAAATCGGTACCCGTGCAGCTGTCATTTGGAATGTATAAGCCAACAAATAGACAGAGTGGAGCCTATTTGCTTAAACCAATTTTGTCCCCTGAGTGGAAGGTGATTTAAAATATTGTTGTTATTAATATCAATACTTAATCAATGATACGCGAGCTTCATCAAGTATTATATAATGTTCACTGCGAGCATTCGGACTGATCCGTACTCACCTGTCTTACGCTTCATTTGTATTACTTTTGTTTGTCGTTTTAGTTTTTCCAGTATACTAATTTTTCTCAACCTCATTTGATCCGAGTCACTGGTCCAGTATTGACTCAACTTATCTCCATTCATCATGAAAGATACGAAACAATCAAGGTCAATACGACACTTATCAATGCCACAGGAATCCCCGAAAATTTCACAGGCCCTCAAGGGATACTTGTAGAAACCTACGTGGACTTTACAAGGGACTACTCGCACAGAGCAGAAGTTTACATGAGACTAGACACGGGATTAAATTCCATAGCAAAAGCTACACCTTCAAGTGTTGAAAAAGATAAGTATCATTCCAAGATAAACCAAACTAGAAGTGAAAACTCTACAGCAACAAGTATAAATGAGGAGTACGATCAATTGCAAGAAACTGTTGTTGTTACTGATAACCATGATGATAACCTTGTCATGTATACTGACCAAAATGGCTTTGTTTGTGAGAAAAGACTGAATGTCCCCTCGTTGGAATATGAGGGCAACACTTATCCAGTAACTACAATGGCTTATATTCAAGACGAGCAAGAGAAAATGCGATTTTCAGTGTTGGTGGATCGAACGCATGGATTCTGTTCCATGGAAAAGGGACGATTGGAGACTTTGATTGAAAGAAAAAGCATGTACGATGA
>JAHZMZ010003596.1:0-12314 GCA_027743805.1 Lepidocyrtoides sp. E14 | reverse complement strand
CATTTCCTTAATGGTTAGTCATTTTAACATTTTACCCTGCTGATGTCATTTCATTCTGTTGCAATTATCATAATTAATGAGCACACGTGCTTTTATGTATTTTCATGCACGGTTATGTATATATGACTATGTATACTTTCATAGCTATATCTGGCTCGCCAACCGCATATTCTACACATCACAAGCCAGGAAGCAATAACGGTGCATTACCCGCTCCTTCGATGACAGCAAATCATCGGTCCGATCGAGGTGACACGTTCCTGCCACCATTAACGAATGGAAACAATAACATAAAAATGAACGGCACTGCTCCTCCCACCCCTTCTGCTCATCATACTTTTCTTCACCATCAAAATAATATGGCTAGTAACTCACCCACTTCAAGTGACAGGATGTCAACGACACCCCCAGAACAGGTTATTAAAAATGGAAAAGGCTCGTCAGCACTCATTATGTCTAACAGCAGAAGAGGCAGCCCCACACATTTCAGTCAAAATTACAACGGTGGAGGAGGAGCAGGAGCGGGTTACTATCACCAATATTTTCCACCTTTAGGATCAGCAACTGCCACACCGTCTGCTATACCAAGAACTACAAAGTATTCTGACTTCCGAAATAAGACAAGAGCTAATAATAATAGTAACGGCAACTTTATGAACGGCGGCGGTGGGGAAAATCAACCACATCCACAACAGCAGCAGTATCCGCGGCAAATGGTACGGATGAAATCAAGTAGCGAGGAGCATTTGGAGGAAAGAGCTGCCAGTCCAGCGAGATATTTTTTGGAAAGAGGGGATGTGTACGGGGGTGGAGGTATAAGACCGCTTAGGAAACAATCGGGACATTCCCATTCATCTACGAATATTCCGTATCCTTTATCGTATTAAAAGGTGCACAAAGACAGTTACAACAGAGACTACAATTATTATATCAATTAGATTGCAAAAAAACATAAAGTAAATTCAATGCTTCCAATATGCTGAATCTTGGGATGATTAAAGCCAACTGTTTAATGCTTTTTCTTTTGGAAATTATTCACAATGACTAAAATAATAGCTTTATAGAATATATGTAAAATCATAAAAATTAGATTCATACTCATACTGCAAAAAAAGTCGATAAATATTCTTTGAGGAGTATTATGTTGAATGTATTTAAAAAATAAAATTATTTACAAGTGAAGGACAAGAATATTACAGCATTAATTTATTTATTGTTTACGAAAACGATTTACTACACTAGGTCCTCCTCTAACGTACTTGCGGTCATTAAGGTTTGGTCAGCAGACTGCTGCGTTGTTACCCTTTTCCGATTATTTTCTCGTGCCGTAGGCGGTGGTCGAGCGGCAGTTGCAGTATTACCAACAACACTTGGCCCTGCAGGTACTATATCTTTTGTGTCATTATCATCGTCAGGAAATGTGTACTCCATTAGCTTGAGGGCTGTCTTTACACGGTGATAAATTTCCTTGCTCTGATGCACACACATGTCATTGACGAGATGAAAAAAGAGATATTTTGACAACAGCAAAACAGATATTGGTATGTATTGAGTACATATTAAAATGGTGTGTCTACTGTCTAGAAATTATGACTACTTACATCTTCCTCACCGACAAAGCCATTCCCGTTGTCCTCAATCATCTTGTAAACCTCGACAAGCTTCTTGTGCGAATCAGGATATTTTTTGTGATTGAAAAGGGACACGGCATAGTTAAGCATGAGGTTTATTGGATCGGTAGTAATATTTTTAGCGTTGAGACGCAAGGCCTGTTCGTAAGCATGCTGCGCATACTCAACGTCGTCCAAATGGCTAATGGCAACTGTAATACAATGCGAAATAATTAGGTTTTATGGTGATATTTTCTTGTCATGACGCGACGCATCAATTGTTGAAAAACAGGAGGAGGAGGAGGTTATTACCTGCGAGAAGCATGAAAGTGTGACTTTCATCTGGCTTTAGATTAATGGACGCCGTTAAGAAGTGAAAGGCGGATGCATATTGCTGCATATGCAAATGTAAAATGCCTAAATTGTGGAGGATTTTCCAATCAAAGGGTGACAGGTAGTAGGCTCGTTTTAAACAACTTATTGCCTTTAATTAAACGCATGTTATAATCCCAGAATTATCTTTTTCAAATTCTTGTTTTTATCATTTTTTTAAATACGCAATATAATTTGTTGTTCAGAGAAGAAAACTTACTGCAACGTATTTCCTTTTCCCAAAAAAGCACATCCCAATGTTGTTCCAAACTGACGCTGAATCCGGCATTGTTTGCATTACTATTTTGTATTTTGCTAGGGCTTGATCATAATCGTCGTACGTCTGTTTCAAAGAGGCAATTATGATAGAGATTGGTATTTAAATATAAAATGCACTTTTGGTAGAGTGGTTAATTGCCCAGCGTAAATACAATTTGTATTCAAAATGCTCGACAATGTGCACATAGGTTTGCATACTAACTTGCAGCATTGAAGCAACTGCTACTGTCGCTTTAGAATTCCATGGGTCAAACGCTATTGCACATCCTAGTCTGGAAAAAGCCACGTCATCCCTTCCAGCTTTCATATAGAGAACGCCAAGATTACTAAGGATGTCAGCGTTCTCAGGAAATACTCTAGTAGAACAAAGTAGTACTTTTGTATGAACGCTATAAGAAAACAGGTTGCTTCCACACTTTTTGGAATGTACTTTTCTAAAATTTTACCTGGCGGCCTTTTCGTAAATTCCAATGGCATCTTGGATATTATTTCTTGCGATAGAGATTTGTGCCATTGATTCAAACGCTTTGTGTGTCACTCGTGATTGAAGTGAAAGGTTCATGTGTTCTCGAGCTTTGTCCAAATCTCCCATGAAAAGAAAGCACATTCCCATGTTGTAGTGTGTCTCCGCATCCGAGTCTTCGTTCAACACTTGAGCCTTTTGATATGCATCAATGGCCAATTTGTGTCTTCCAAGAAGAAACCTTAATTACCCAAAAATCATTAGACACTACGAAATTCTCAACACAAAAATTCATACATAAAGGTTACTAGAAATTTGAGTGCACACTCACAAAGAGCGAGCAATTTGCCTCACGGTATTTGCGTTTGTGGGCTCCAGCTCGTGACAAACTTGCAGCTTATCTAGAGATTCTTGCATTTTCCCTTCACTTCGATAAATCAGAGCCTAAATAGTACAAATTAATAGAATATTTTGAGGTAGACCATCTTTAGTAAACACGTTGTTGGTTTGATGAATATTTTCAATTTTCCTACCAGAACGTAATTGGCGTATTCAGACTGTCCATTTAGCCTGAGTAGTTCTTCAAATATTATTTGTTTGCAAGTATTAAATTCTCTACGAACATAGTGAAGATGAATAAGCCAGTTTCTGTTTGATGGGTGCTTTAGCTCCACTGATCAGTTTGAAAAAAGATGCTATCATTTTATATCCTGGAAAAATAAGAAAAAGATGTTTAGTTACCTTTTTTATGATGTGCTCTTGAGTTTCCAGAACTTCCACTCGACCGTCCACTAACTGGTCCCGCCGACACTTCGGCAGTTGTTTCAATAGTATTTGCCTTGTTACTGGCGTCCGGATCCATTTTTTACTGCAGTGTTATGAGTTTTAGTTAAAAAGGTAGTTTATTTGATGACAATATTTTATGACAAGTGCAACGACGGAGAGCCCACATAGCTGTTTATGTGCTACTGCTAGCATACAGTATGCACTACGTTCATAGATACCGTTTGTTGTGCTTTCTCCAGGATTGGCAACGACAAACTTTTGCAAGCAACCCTACTTACTTTACCTGGAAGGACAAACTTTGTACGTTTACCGATAAACTTTTGTATTTGTTTAACAAAAATGGCATCCATGATCATCTCATCTCACTAACCATTAACTACTTCAATGAGCACATTAGAATCGGAACATTAATTTTGGTCATTATGAATTTCATAGTGACAATAAATTTCGTGGGTGTATGTTTCATAGTCATTTTTTTCCAAAACCAATGTACTTTTACAATTTGCAGGCATACGGTCTGGGGTAACTAGATAAATCCATCTAATTTCTCATCAGTATTCTTGTTTCAAACTGCAAATCCATCTTGTGAAAATTGCAATGAAAAAAGTGTTTAAGTAAAAAATGCCTGAACATGTAACATACAACGTATTTTTTTGCATACAATAGTAGTAGGCGTACATACGTACCGCAAAGTTTGCGGTGCAAACCATAACCTTCATAACAAAAGCGCAGCATTAATAATCACTCACGTTCCTTTCATTAACCTTTCATTCTTATTTTTCTGTCTTTATTCTGTGCAATACCATTTTTTTTCAACACCTAGATGCATCTGTAATATAAATGTATATTTTTTGAAGTTACCCATATATACAATAAGTACTACATACACATTTACACGCACATATTAACCCCTCAAAATGTTATTTATCTATACATACCTTTACTACTGATGAAAAGCCTAAATTCGTCTGCATAAAAATATGTGTTTTCGTATTTGTGTTTACTTCAGGAGATGAATGAAGTTTTAAAGCAACAGCGTTTTTAAAGCCGTCCGTATAGTTTTAATGTAGGTATTTATTCTTTCATCATCATCATCATCATCGTACATTTGTCTTTTGAAGGTGCAATAACACATAAATTTTATTACCAGTGCAGTGCAACAATGCAAATATGAGGCAAAATGGCATATGCCACGGCATCATGTTCCCATTTCTCTCATACCACACACTACACCACAAGTCCCGTTTTCATCATCACCACCATTATAATCGACGAAACCCATAAACCTGCTTGATAAAAATGATGATACTACCTTTTACATACCTATTCTTCGTCTCGGAATTTTTTAAACTGTAAGAACAGATTGTGCTTTGCCAGCAGAATAATGATGATGTATTTATAAGGCTATATAGTACGTGCAATGCACGTTACAGTTACTCATTATAACTACATTTATTATCGGGACTCAACAATGAAATGCCACGAAAGAGGATCATCATGGGATACCCTTTCATGGTCATCATTACAATCATTAACATAGCCGAAAAAATACATGCATGCGAATAGGCCACCATTAAAACACCCATTATCAAGCGTATACAAAGCTTAACAAAAGTGCTTATCTTATTCCTTTACTTTTACAGAAGAGAGTGATAAAGATTAATCATGTCGAAGATGAGGAATAAACTTAAGTGAATGAAAAAAAGAAGAAAAGGATAGCTATTGGCCAAAAGGTATATAATATTTGACACAAATAAATATATAAAGTGTACCCTGTGTACCTGAACATCTTATCACTGTGCAAGGCAAGTGAAACCTAACGAAAAGTACAGAAGGTTCATTTTAAAAAATGCAAAAAGATTTCTCTGTCTACTGAAGCTACTATTACCACCAACCATAAGCATACTCCTTTTTGAATGGTACTTTTTGTTTTAACACTTTTATAATACTCACTCACATCCACCTGCAAAAAATTTACGGAAGAATTTTGTGCTGCTGCTTGTTCACATAATCATCAATCTTTTCTTCCTTTTCTTGTTGTACTACTATCACTATCAACCATCATCGTAAAAGTGGAGGAGGGCATGAGATTTTTTATACATGTTTTGTTGCAGACCATCTGTGGTGGTGGGTACATCCCTGTGAGGAATCCGTAATATAATCCGTAAAAATACTACGTCTGCCTCGTCTACACACACATCTTCTCTGTGAGTTGGCCATTTTTTCATACTTTTATTAATTCGTTATCTAGGTCTTTATAGTCTCTCTGGTGGTTAGTTTACAATATAAACTTTATCACTACTATTGTCGTGGTGGTGTAGTAATTAGTGCATTTATAAAAGCATTTTTTTTTGTAAAAATCTGAAGAAATGAATTTGTGACTAATTTTTGTAAATTTGAAACATATAGGCTGAGGGGTGACCTGATAATCAAAATGAAATTTGAGACGAGAAGGATATCATTGAGGAAAAGTTTATAGGATACATTTTTGGGAGGAACGGAGCACTACTTTGAATATTCGGAGGAATGTTTAGTTCCTCCCTGAGAATAGCCCTGAGGGGCTTGGAAAGTGCATTAGAATCAGTGACCAGTAAAACCAGTCAACATGCACGGACGTTATTCAGCAGTAGTGGTGGTAATAATAGGAGACAATCGATTCCGTTCCTACAACAGCCAACAGTGTCAAGTACAGCGGCACTTCCGGGACAATCAAGAATGTCAACATTCTCAGCTGATCTTGGAGGAGCTGGATCTTTAGGCAGTACAAGTGGTGTCAGCAGTACGTCGTCGCCAGTGTTTCCTCCTTATGTTCCTTCTTCCCCAGACAGAAATAATTCAGGAGACGTGTCTCCTGAGGTGCTGGAAGATATGACGGATCTGTTTGTGGAAATCAGGAAGGAACTGCATGGAAGAGACCCAGAACTTTGTAAAGTTGCCGAGTACTATTTTGACGGTCAGGGAAAGGCAATCCGTCCAATGATTGCGATAATAATGGCCAGAGCAGTTAACGCACATCTTCAAGGGTCCCTGCGCAGTTTTCTGCTGCCACAACAAAAGCAGCTAGCGCTGGTTACGGAAATGATCCACACAGCAACTTTAGTACATGATGATGTTATAGACAGATCAAACAAAAGGAGAGGAAAACCCAGTGTGAATGCTTTGTTTGGTGAAAGACGGACCATTGTTGGTGGTGACTATGTCCTAGCCAAAGCTGGCGCGATGGTGGCTCGTTTAAACAGTGATGAGGTCACTGAAATCCTTGCTCAAGTGTTGGAGGACCTTGCTCAAAAATTTCCAGAGCTAAATCCACTAATAGAGAGAAAATTTTCAGAACCTGAAGATGTGGCCAAAGCTTTAGAATTGGTGAAAAAATCAGATGGACTTGAGGAAACAAAAATACTAGCACAGAGATACTGTGCTGAAGCTATGAGGTATGCCAATTTTCTAAAGCCTTCTGTGTACAGAGATGACTTGGTGCTATTGACAGAAAAAGTAGTAAACAGAACCAAATAATAATTTTGTAGCTAATCAAAAATTTTAGATTCCTTGAATCAGTATGTACTTTACTAAAGTCGAAATGATATGTATTTGTTCATTTCTGTCCATTTCCAAACGCAACAAAAAGCTTTAAGAAAACGGTGTTTCATTGAATAAAAAATGTAGTATTCTGCTGACAAAACTGTCTTGAAGTTATTTTTTGAGTTACTTATTATGATGGTGAGAGAGAACTATTATTTAGGAGACTTACTTTAAAACTACATATCCAGTGTATAATAGAATAGCTTGTGTAAACTAGACATTTCGAAAAATTATATTGTGAAGGCATAATGAAAATATGTTTATACATATGACATATATAACCTAAAGATGTAAAATAATATTATTTATTTATTTATTTAAAACGTTAGTTATGTAGTACATAGTTTAATAAAAAAGGCCAATACTATGCATTAAAAATACATAATAATTTGAGATGAATACTGTTAATCATAAAAATGATGACAAAAATATCAATGATTTATATACTGTGAATAATTACAACAATAAAATTTATTTTCCATTTCAAACAGAAAATCACATCTATAGAGTTTGGTATATAAATTATACACATTACTACGCACACGTTAAAGTAAATCAATTGCACAGAAATGCCTTCATATGTGACTGATTGTTGAGAAGAGTTACTTTTACGTAAAGTTGGCAAGAGTAGAATTAAAAAACTACTTTTGGTGTATTTGCAGCATGTATTTAACTGAACACACAAGGTAAATATTTTAAGGAATGGCTGACAACAGTAAGTAAACATGTACTGGTTGTGCAATCGTTACTTTGAAGTTGTAACACCATTACTAGCACATAACATATTACATTTAGTTTATCGCAAACGTTTCAGCATTTAAAATGTCTTTTAAAGAATATGTATTTTTTGTTTTTTTTTCTTTCTATATGACTAGTATTTTTTTAGGTAAATCTGAATCACATTTTTGTTGCATGTTTTTGGTGTAAACGTCACAAAGTGTTTACACGAAAATGGACACAAAAGCACCGGTAAATATATTCGCGTACATTTAATTAGGTACACAAAACATAAAATTGCCAACAAGGCAGAGACAGGCAGTTTGCAGTTTATATATTACGGATTTTTATATGTTAAACTCTGTATGTAATTTTTAGCGTAATATTTAATTGTATAATCACACCTACTACTGCTGATCAATATTATCCTCGGTACCCGTTGATTTAAATTTTGGAAATACCAATCCAAATTTGGATTCAATCCCCGCAAGTATTGGCAGAGCTAGTGCGTACCCTCCTATATGATCAGGGTGAACAGATTTTACATGGTGTAGGCCTGTTACTAACACAGAGGCTTCAGAGCCTGAAGGTCTCGAACCAGCGAAATCCACATAGAATAGACGTTGCAGCACCTCATATACCAATAGTGTAACACCAAACTGTGAAGGAGGTTTAATTAATCTTGTGCCTTGCCAGAACGCTCGGAAGCCTTCGTCACGATAAATTTTAACTGCTGCGTCAACTATACCGTTGTATTGAGATTGGCCTGGCTTGGCTTTCGCCTGAAAAAGGAGAGGTGAATAATTTACCAGCACTATTGTAGAAGATATTTAAAGTGGACCTACCTGAAGCCTGGTTTTTATCACATCAAAGGGCATTGAAAGAGGTGCTCCTGGAACACTTGCTAAAATACCAGCAACCAGTAGGGTCATTGGACTATTGTACCCATTTTCATCCTGGAATTTCACTTTCAGGTGGGCGTAAGTGGGAAAGAAGATGGCACAGAAAGGAACGTCTCGTAGTACACAAGATCCAAGTCCCTGAAATACTCAAGCAATACAGTCATACATATTTTCTTGCTCATTAGGGACTTTTCCACTAAAATAGTTCTCATTTACCTTGTACAATCCGAAAAATCCCAACTCCCTAACCACTTGGAACGTCTTTAACCTTGCCTTGTGATTGATTTCACTGGCAACTTGAATCCTAATTTTAACTGCTTCCACAGGATTAGCAAATAGAACATTCGAAGCTCCAGCACAAGCTCCCGCAAATATTTCACTGCGTAGAGGTACCTTACCTTTTCTATTTCTCAGTTTATCCCTAATGTAATCATTAATCTGAGAAAAGTAAATAAAAATGCTGACAGAACTTCCTTGTAAAAATTTTCAGAATTAATTTGTAAAAATCATTATTCCTACATTACTGTTAATTTTAAGGCCTTTCCAATTGCCACACCAATCAACTGTGGAAGCAGCCCTCTATACAGTCCATTCAGTCCTTCGTTCTTGAACGCTTTTTCTAAACAGTCTAGATTACTTTTGTATAGCCCATACTTTGTATGATATCTTCCAGGTCTTTGCAGCTGCATTCGTGTCTTCACCAAATCCATTGGGTATACAAAGAAAGCACCAGCAGCTGCAATTTATGTTACAAAAGTTAATAATTACTATTAATTTAGGACAGGAGACAAATCCAGTCCATCATAATCATTTTTCTACCTCCTGCAGCCGTGCCCATTGTAAATCTGTACACGCTTTCCAGAAACTCAATGAATAAACTTCTCTCTTCCGGACTTAGGACGGCTTTTATATCCACAATCCGTTTATTAACCTTTTTGTAATATTGCTCAGGAGCAATTTTCTCCAAATCTGAGTAAATTATTGTTGGTGAGTCATTTATTAATTTGGAAAGATTGAAGAGAATGTCCACTTGGAGTGGGGTGATTTGACTCATCACATTGGCAGCGTTGAGAAACTCATCTTTGGAAACCTCATCCTCCCTTTCCCCATCTGTGGCTTGAAGATATACCTTTTTAGCGAGTTCCATTTGACCCAGCAGTGAATTGAATGCCATGAAAAAGGGATAGGACACTTGGTCTTCGCACCCTGTTATTAGCTTAACAACATTTTTCATGTGTGTGATGACAGGCTTTGTGAGTAAATGAGATCGAATGGTCATCATAATTTCCACAAAGCTGTCAGTATCAATGAAGCCAGAGCCGTCTTCATCAAAACGACGAAATGCCTCAGATCCGTATTCTTCATGAAAATCCTATCGAAGAAAGAGACATGTTGACCTTCCGTCAATGTAACATACAAGAGGTTATTAAAATAGTTTGTAACGTGCTTTACATGCAAAAATTGGCAAAATTCGGAATAGGTCACAACGCGATCCTTTTTCTCCCCAAAGTACAAATTAGCAAATGGTCCGTCCAAATCAAATGGAATCTTTTTCTGAAGCGTTGTCTGTACAATAATCTCCTTAAATTCGTCATACGACACAATTCCATTCCCGTTGGTATCGAAAAGTTGAAAGGCTGTGTAATAAAGGGCATCTGGTACACAGAGAAGGCCTTCAAATGCCTGAAACTCGGGGAATGAGATGAGACCATTTTTTGTTGTATCGATGATTCCAGCAAGAAGTTTAACTGAGCCGGGATGGTAATCTGGGGATGAGTGTAGGCCGAGAAATTTCCGGATAAAGTCTTCTGATGTAATAAACCACTGACCGTCCGAGTAGACCGATGCATACTAAAGTAATGAAACAGGCTTGATGGTAAAACTTTTCAACTAAAAATCATTTTATTTACCCCAGTGAGTTCAGATTTAATGCTGTACCTTGTTAAAAACTAGTTTTAGATCTTCTGTGTTTGCCCTCTTGAATCTTTCCTCAATGCCCCAAGGATTATTCTCCTGGATTCATCCATCAATAAGACAATGTTAGAATCCTTATCATAATTATCTCAAGTTGTAAATTCGCTTTGGATAAAGGCAGACACATAATACGCCAAAATACAACTAAATACGACTTTACTACATTACTAATCATTAACAAAACTACATTTAAACAGGCTTCTACTCCAACGCTGTTAATAAGCCACTATATCAGCTAATGAAAATATATAGGGAAATAAAAATGACAAACCCAAACAATTGAGGACCAAGGCATTATTAGAGAACGTTTGTATATAAACGAGAATTTGAGCAGAAAATTGAAATGAAATGTAGAAGTGTGATATGTATTATTTTTGGTAATCTCGTAGCCGTCACTTGGTTGAAAGTAACGATTCCCTTATCTTTTGCTGTTGTGGATTGGCCGGTGGTGTTTTTTGGTAATGTGTTGTGTGACCAAACTGAACTTTTTAAAAATTTCTTGTTTTATTGAAAGATGGAAATTTGTCAGTGTGATCAATGATCAAGCATATTATAGAAAGGTAGGCAATATGTGTGCGGAAAAAAAGAAAATTATTCTGTGAGGATGTAGTACTAGTACGAATCGAGTTTAAGAATATAGGCATAATAATATCATATTAGCATGTCTGTTCAGAAATAGATCATGTTATCAATGGGTAAGTATTATTATTGTTCTATGATTGCTAGATGAAATGGCTGAACAGTGGGTTATAAATGTGTTATTATGAGTATTTGGTAAATGTGAGAGAAAGCAAGTCATTTAACAAGTCACCATTGTTGTTCATCAACAACGAAAGGCCAGCACAGGCAAAACGCTCCAAGCACACTTTTGGGGCAATGATTGGAGACACCGTGATGAATGGATGATTGGTGGTGGTGGTGGTGGTGGAAGGAGACCAGACCGAAACATATTCGTGGAACAATAAAAGTTATCATGCAAAAAAGTGCTGACACGCTGTTCTCAGTTAAAGAAAGTTACTCACAGTTGGAGGAACTCCCATTTTTTACCATTGCGAAATTTCACCAAATTTTGGCTAATCTACATTATACCCTACTTGTCGAGCACGTTGTAAGAATAACTTACAAATAATGCAAAAATGCATCTTTCTGGTAACTTTGCTAAATCCTCACGGACCCTGTTTCTTCAACAATATTTATGCAAAAGGGATCTACCTTGCTGGCACCCAGCCCAAAGGTAGCAGCTCGGTGTACCAAAAAAGTCGTTAAAAAGCTAATTTATTTCCTTTCTACTTATTTGCGGTAATACACAATGAATGAGTGCAAAAATAGTTCTAGTTCAGGAAAATAAGTAAAAGGTATGGCTTGTCCATTTCACCAGGTTTGCTACACCTGTTCCCTCGTTTCCTATTAAAAAGCACCTTGTGTGCGTGCAAATGCTGGACCAGATACTATTCGCGATTCGCGAAATCTCAGCTGTGTGGAATTATATGGTCAATGGTGCCAACCGTTATATGGAACATTACTACGCATGGTGTTGTGGAAATGGAATGGAACATATGTGCATACGTAATGGAGTAGTAGATGGTCTACTAGGCATGCTTTTAGTAGCTTCATGGTTCCAAGTTGGAACTT
>JAHZMZ010003595.1:0-24099 GCA_027743805.1 Lepidocyrtoides sp. E14 | reverse complement strand
TTTTCTTCCGCTTTCCGTGTAACCATATTACCACTCAAGTTCTGCAGCACTTTTTCGCAACGCATCTTTCAAGTGTGCTTGCTTTTGGTTGCATCGGATAGTAATTCGCCATGGTAATTTCCCAGTTTCATTTTCATCACAATATGCTTGGCATTTCATACCAAACTCTGAAATGCCGTCACAATTTTCTGCAAGGTAACTATGGGCAAATTACAAATTCCTTTAAAGCTTTTCGAAACTACTAGTAGTATATATGCTTTTAGTATGTAATCTGCATCGCTACGAAATTACTCCCACTGGGTGACCTGTCTTAAGCCGGTTTCAGCATTCCAGTGCACCAATCCTTCTCAAAAATTTCCAGCTTTTTATGGCTCCAAAATGGCAAATTAATCTAGCTCTACTTAAAATTACATTGTGCACCAGCCATTAATGGCGATTAAGCGCCTTGCAGGCTTAAACGACATCCACTCGAGAAACTTTTGATACAGAGGTTTAATCAGTTGAGTGCAGAGACTCAACTCACCATTTTACGGCATTTGCTTGCTTAGTTGCAAGTTGTTGGAATTAAATTTTCTATAGCTTAATTATGCTTTGGTGCATAATATATTGTGTTGTTCGTGTGATTTGATGCTACATTAGATATTCATATATTGCTTATACAAGCATACATTAATGAGAACCTCTGATTATTGGATCCCTTTTCCCTTCATATCATCACTATATCATAATCATCATCGTCATCGTGCTCATGAAAAATGATAACATTGCTTTATTCTAGCCAAAACTCCCTTTTCCCTATTATGTAAAATGAAATGAGTGATACAAAGTGTCTCCGTCATCATCATCCCACTCACTTTTTTTAGCATCCATGCATAATGTAGTTAAGCACATCTGCACTTGCTGCACTCACATTCACGACTTACAATTTACAATCATTTAAATACACAACATATAATATTTATGATGATTAACAAAGCTATTATGTAAGAAGCAAGGATACATAAATGGTAGCGATGCAAATGGTCGGGGTGATTTTAAAACTGTATCCTCCTTACTAACACGTCATAATAGCGCAAATAAAAACAACGTTTTCATATCCTGTTGTTTTTTTATGACTGCACTATAATGTACAGGCATGACGGTTGAATTGATATCTGTGAGAATAAAGTTACCTTTGAGTGCCGTGTTCAAGAACACCTCAAATAACTTACAAGACAATATCAGTCATCGTCATCATCATCATCATCATCTATTCAGCCCCCAGATCAGATTATTCGTTCATCATGCCAGTTATGTAAAAGGTAAAACTATGATGTTATATAACGCACTACAAAAACGCATTATTTCTAATTCACAGCAATAAATGCAACAAATCACTCTTGATTTTTTTTGCACAGTTCCCTTGGATATTCATCCATATCATGTGTGTTTTTTTACCTTTTATTATACAGGACAGGAGGTATGTAGGCTTGTGTAGGCAAAGTTGAAGACTCATGGTCTGAAAGTGATCCACACTATTTAGATCAAATGAAACACGAAACTCTACTTACTAGCATCGTGAGCGATATTATTATTATGCATATGTATGCTGTGTTTTACGTACGACAATGAGATTGCCATTTTGTTTAAAATTGTTGAAGGGAGGCAGCAATGGCAAGGCTAACAAAACCTCGTAGTATGCGCGTATGAAGAACACAATAAAATAATGAATTTACTAGGTTTTATGCATAAAATTTAGATTGCGTCTTGGTTTGACTTTGTAACAATACACTTTGCTCGTCTTGTTCTATCTTTAAGATGAACACTAGCTTGAAGCATTGACACAATATAAATAAACTGTATAGTAAACGACACGTCTCTCTATTCTTGTAAACTTGCTTTAATATATAGAGCATGAATGTATTACAATACGCGTCAATAAATAAGGAATATACATTTTTAACTCGATAGTCAGCCTAGACAAGAAAAAATCATGTTTTTCATTCGTTATTGCTATGCCATGGACACAGAATCGTCCTCACATAAAAGAGAAGAAAATGCAAAAAATGGAAAATAAAGTATGCATATACGAGGATTTCTGAGGAACGTTATTAATTAAGGAGAGCGTATTATAATATCTACATGAAGTGCTTGTTGCAGTTGTAGGTAAGTTAATTAGCTGAATATATATATATACATAATATATAGTGTATAGTATAAAATACCTTCCGGTATTTACGTGTATTCATGCGTACCAACAACATAATAATCTTCCTATTACATAGCCACTTTTCACATACTTTGTTAGCATGGTAATTAGCAAGGAAGATGTATACCTAAACGATATAAATGTAGGATGATCATGTGATGAGTACACTCTATAAAGACATCATTAATTTGCAAGGCTTTAAAAACCAGGACAAGTTTACTTGCAAAACTGAGCGAGAAATGGATCTAGGCTAAAGTAGTGGTAGTTGTCAGTCAGAACAGAGGGTGCTTACCAGCTTGCTTACTTGCCTACAAATCAGGCATAAAAAGGAAAATAGTGTACTATGGCATATTATTTTACTACATCACTCTTTATGTCTCTATACTACTAGGGCTGCATTTGAGTTTGAAAACATCCTTTGAAATCTCTTGTGTTGCTCACTCGGACTATTTTGGGGAGTTTCTTGGCATTTTTTTATGCATACTTTTAATTATCAGTGTTGTTATTAGTTGTTCTACTTTTGTCAGCTAAAGTATAAGTATGGCAGTGATGATGATGATGATGGCAAAGGATGGGGATGATTATTGTAGCGATCATAATACAAAAGCTCATGATAATGACTGATGATGATGACGGACGACGACGATGATGAGATGATGATACTAGGAGTCAAATGTTAAGAGGGGAGATGCAGAGATCAAAGTTAGAAGCATCTAATGAACAACTAATTTGATTTGAAAGAGTAAACTACTAACTTAATTTGAAAGAGAATACACTGAAAAAGTTTAAGGCTCTATGTTTTTGAGTATTCTTCTCCTCCAGGGGATATATATTTCATTTTGCAATTTACAAAGCTCTTCACTTCAATTAAGCCTGAGTAAAAATTAGCTGTATTGCATATAAGTGAGTGTGTTGTAAAACAAAGACGAGCTTTCTACAGCAACTACTACCATGTTATTATTATTGTCAAATGGATGTTTGTACTACAAGAATATACGTATGTATTATTTTTATTACGGGCTTACCATTATTTCACGACGGTGGCAGGTGCTGGTACGGTGGCTGGTGATGATGATAATCATGATTCCAAAATAGCATACAAAATGTAATTTAAATACATAAACATAAAGCGTGCAGAGCACAATGATGATAGTGTCATGAAAATTTATCACACGAATTGTTCTTACGGTCTTGTACAACTGGTAGTATTTTTTCATAATATGATGTAAGTGAAAGTGAATTGTTGAGCGAGGGTGATTTCGACAAGTATGTGTTTTTAGGTAAGAGAGAAGTGAGTAGAGAAGAGTGAGTGATTGATAGCAGCGCTTATTACTACTTATTATTATTATCAGTTTTTTACACACCACCACATGATCTAAAAGTGAGTGTGGTGATGATGGTAATAATAGAGTGAGTGAGTGAGTAAAAATTGCTGCTGTTTATTCAAGATTGCAGAAACTGTAGAAATGCTATTCATTTGAACATTCAAAAAAACATGAAGGGCTGAGATTGAAATTTAAAATAATATTTGATTTACAAGATGATATAATGTAGTCTCTTTCTGTCTGTACATAGAGGATCAACATCACTTATTATTATTCCGTGCTATGCCAAATTTGACTTGCTTAGTGTTCAGCTCATCAACAAGTTAATCGTCATCATCACCATGCTCAGTTCATGTCATACCATCGTTTGTCATTCTGTATTCATTGCATAAGAAGCAAGAGTGTAAAAAAAACTGAAACTTATTGCAGAACCATATATTATTACTTTGCTGAAATGACAGGATAAGTGAGTGACAACAACGTTGCAACGATAGACAATAACTGCAATAGTACTCACTGAGTGAGTGAGTGAGGATAACCTCAAAAATGACAGAAACAATGGTAGTAATAACGAGCAACAATAGCTGTTCTTTCACTACTTCTTCTACTACTACTGATGTCGCTGGTAGTATATCGGAATGAGATTTTTGATGTTACGGTAATGATAGCGTCGTCGTCGCGTCACCTGAAGGAACTCTTCAAAGAGTGTAATTACATTTGACTATGGTGATGACGATGATGATCATGATGAATAAACTGTTTCTTTTGCTATCAATATGATATTGCATTGCATTGAAAAAAAATGCTTTGATCTCCCTGACTGACCGAAGGATTGACTGATTGAGAGTGGTGAGCGGACATGAGCGAGTGAGTCAATCAATTTTTTAAATTACAATTTGTTAGCAGGGTGCAGCACTACAAAGAACGATGCTGATTCACACTCAGACAATAAGAGCGTAAAGTGCAGTAAGTACGTCTACGTACCTATGTACTTGTGCTAGTAGTAAAAAAAAAAAAATAAATAAGTAAGTAAGCGTCAAAGAATGATTCCTTTGTTGGCTGGTTCCTTTCTTTTGAAATGGAATGCGGTGATGACGATGGTGGTGTCGGTCGTGAGAAATTTTGTATTCATTTGCGATCTGTTTATTATGCTAATCTTCATAATTGAAATCGTGATTGTAGAAATAATACGCTTGTAATTAGGAAGTTTGTAATTTGGCAAAAACAAGTTGATGATTTATGTAATATCCAGTACATTGGCTTGATTTGATTTCTTAATTCTTTGATCGTTGAACGTTGAAAAAAAGTGTTTTTCTTCTTATTTCTATATTTTACAAGATTTTTTTTTTACATCACTGAATAAATATTGGGTACTACATAAACTTATTATTATATATTGGTTTGAGTCCAAGGTTTTTCTTTTGATCCCTATGTAATTGCTTTTGAAAATTGCATTATGAATTTTGGTAAGAATACTGGGTGCTTTGTCTGTTTTTTAAATACTTATTATAATAAAAAGCGTGCGTTTGTTACTTTGTATGTCACCTCAAAGTACTCAAGTCCAATCGCACTATCTAATAAACAATAATAATATTAATAGCAATAAACAACGACAACAATGAGCGCGCTTTATTCTATTTTAACGCAATACTACCTCACCTGACCTTGTTCAAAACCAATTTTTTGTGTAACTCACCCAGTCAGACGTCAGGTAACAGATAATGTGACAAGTTACCAATGAATTATTCTTTACTAAAGACGGGACCAAGGCTCCGCGTTTTCTACTTTTTACAGTTAAGATAAAGCAGAAACATGTACACACAAAAGTATTAAAAATAACCTTATCATTTTAGTAGTACTGGGATACTGCTGTTGATTTGCAGAGGACAACAAAATATTAATTTCCCAACAATTAATATTTTTAAAATGTATTTATTCTTAGCAGTAGTAATCGGCACTTGGTTAATATGTGTACATTTATAAATGCACTTAAATCTCAGGTACATTACCAACTACCTTGTTATTATCATTATTACAAATTTTTTTACACTTTTAGATTTTTCCGTCTGCATCCATCATCATCAATCTGCAAAAGTGTTTAACCCTGTTTTATTCGCACAAAACATTGCATAATAGTTATCAAGATGTGCAAAAACGATGCGATCAGCAACAAATTCTCCATATCCTTGCATAACCATATTCACAAAAATATAATAATAATAATATAATGCCACTCTTGTCTGTTTCATCACACATCACATGTATTTTTATTTACATGCACATATTTTCCTGTGAACAATAGGAAATTGAATCTATGAATATGACAATGGACTTTTTGGCGATTATGATTGCGCTGATGCTTCCTGTACACGTTTCGTGGTTATTTATTGTTCACCACGTATTTAGCTGATCATTGCTGTATGCGCCATTATTATTATTATTAGTATTGTTATTGTTAAACTTTTTTATCTGCTTCACACACAGTCATCATAATAATGTGCATCGATAAACATGTCTATACTCATCAATTGTTCAGTTTACAAAGGTACCACGTAACTGCCACAAATATACATACCTACACTCTTAAAGAACAGTAAACTACTCATTTTTATCCAATTGACGAGAGTTTTCTTCTCACAACTACTACAAGCATACTAGCCTCATAAAAAATCATTTTGTTCATCATGGTAAAGTAAGTAAAAGGGTAAAGGTCTCACTTATTGAAATAGAATAAAAAACAAGCGACAGAAATTCCTCTAACATGATAATATTTACGCTGATAAACAACTTAATATCAAAATATATAATCATGATCATCATCATCATCATCAAGCCCTGTCTAGTCGCACGTATCAAATTAAAAAGAATGAAATAAAGTACAGGCGCATTGTTGCTGCTGTACACTACATGTGTATATTTATAGTGCTATTAATATTGCTATTATCGACTTAAAAATTCACAAATGAATGCATTCCATTCCATTCCATTACTACGGATGGTGATTAGCTCACTGAATGCAGCAAGATTTCGTTCTAGTTGCACAGTAGGAGGCCATTTTCTACAGTGAATAAAATAGAATTGTCTGTGAGTGAGGAGGGGATCAAATTGAAAGTGAATCGGTAAATATGTGGAGAGCAATCTTCATCAGAATATAAAATGCATTGTGCAGTCATTCATTCATCCAAACATACACATAAATACGCATACAATGTAATGCATACCTACAAACATTAATCCCAGAGACTTGTTTAGCCGTACTATATAAAATAAATATATTTATAAAAAAATAAGATATTCAACAGAGCACTATAAAGATGAAACGATAGGGTCTGTTTGCCGCTGTTGTAGTAGTTAAAAGCACGTTCTTACACACACACACACGGTAATCTGATTTTATTGTATAACCACCATAACGGCCACATTGACCAGAATTAGAACAGCTAAATAGCACACTTCCATTTTCCATTGTTGAATTAAAAAGAAGGGTTTTCCTTTTTTTGCCGTTGTTGCTGGCTTATAATATGTGCATTGTATTTTTTTCATTACCTGTTATTATTATTAGATGGCTACGCGGTGGTGGTAAGGTAAAATAAAATGTTGTCAGCTAAAAATTCTTAAATATATATATAGGCTATTATTGTATGCTTTATGCAGTTTGTAATAGATATGAAATAAATCTTCAATTTTTTTTACATAAAAATGTATGATTGTGATGATGATGATGTGGTATATGCTTTTTGCACGTCATAATTGCAATAACAAAACGTTTAGCTTGGTCTCCCTAAGACGTTCATGCATGGGAGGGGGTTAAAATAGTAGTTGAATGGTGGTGGCACGGAAAATACCGCATACTGAGACGTAAAGGTGCGTTAACTCTCTCAGTCACACTGCGTATTCATATTAGCTCTTCTAATAAGGCTATTATTTTTTGCTGCTCATATTGTTACAGTTTATACTTACACCTCATGTGAAGTATGATGATTTTGCAATGTAATAATTAGCGATACAGTGTAATATGTCACACTTTTTCAGCACTGCTGCGTTGGGAATCCGCGTATCCATAAAATAATTCATTGTGCAGTTTTAGGTCGTAAGTACAACCATAGTACAGGAATTGCTATAATGTCATTTTTTTACAGTAAACTGAAACAGATCCGGAAATTGTAGCGTTTCTTTGAATGATTGAGCACTAAATTAGGGATTTTTACGTAACCGCATATTAACACTGTTTTGTTGCCATTTTTTGCTGAGCAACTAGGTGCGTATGCATAAGTAATAAGTGCAAAAAATTCAGCTCATTTGATGCATATCTTTCTAATCATTATTAGTGTCAAAGTACTTAATTTATTGTTTTTTTTGTTTGATTGCAGGTAAGAGAGTCAACCATTGTCCAAAAAGGATAAAAGGATATTTTGTAACTTTACATTGTACTGCCTTCAATTCAACTGAAAAAGGTAGTAAAAAGTCGAGCTGGGATGGCTACATTGACGTTTATTCCGGAAGCTGAATGAATTATCAATTTCCAGGACACATAGAGGGGCATAATTTCGATAAGCTGGAGACCGTTAATTGCATCGGAGCAAATTTTGCAATCTACTTTGGCCATACCCAACTAGCATTTGGGCTTTTGATATCTACCTACGATTAGAGAATAACACATTTAAAGTAATCAATGTCATATGCTCTTCATAATTAAACACACTTGCCATATAGCACGCGTAACCATCGACATCATGTAGAGTAATTTTTTTTTTCATGCACGCCCATTCCATTATCTCGTGAACATTACTTTTCGTTATCGTTCAGTAACTCCACCATTTTTTTCAAGACGAGCAGTTAAATAGTTTCTATTAAATCTACGTGTTTATTCTGTCATATTAATTAATGCTATTCTAGGCTTTGTTTGCTATGTCACGTTGTTTTAACAATACATATATATACAATTACATAGTCCAATAAAGGCGAATGGAAATTCCGTAGAGTGTACGAAACCATTTGACATTTTAATGTTTAGGTTGGTTCTTTTTGCATACGACAAGTAAACAGTGATTCTAAAAAAGGGCGTCGATTTTATTTCAATTAAGACATTAACACTCGTTTGTCTGCATGCAAATAAAGCCATCAGTTTAATTTATAGATAAACCCCAACAATGGAAGCAGCGTCACTTGCCGTTCAACTGAACTGTAAAAACGGGCGGTAACTCCGTCATCATCGCCATCGTCGATAAAACGTTTATTGCTATGCGTACTAATTGAGAATATTTCAAACAAAGCAGTTCAAGCACACTAAAAAATGCGTACAATGGGCACATGATAACAATTGTAATAAAAAGTGAGTAAAACAAGATCTTTATCGCTTACATTTCAAATTCAACTCTACTCGACGACTTTCATAAACGCTGCAATAATAGCAAGTCTGCATCAAAGTGGGCATGAAGATGTCGAGAGTGGTACTAAAAAAACTATTGTAGTCGTTTGGGAATTTCAGCTCAACCTTTTTTGTACGGCACAATTGTGTTTTTTTGCAGAAACACTGAATTTTTTTTTCAAGGTGTATGAAGCAGAGTGTAGGTTAGGTAAGGTAAGTTTTTGTCAAATTGGTCATCATTTGTCTTTTTTAGCAAACCATAATTCGCAGCAAAGGCGTTGCTCACATACTTACGCACGGCACATGCCTCAGTTACATCTTAAATATGTAGGCAGCAAATAGTAGTTTTGCAACTGTGTAAATGACCTCCAATAAATGAGTATGGAAAAGTGTCGAAATATTCTGAACTGAGTGAGTATTCATTTGTTCTTACGCATGCTATGCCACATGAACGAATATGCATAATTTATTATGATGACTTTTGCCAGATCACTGTGTTATAAACTTCTACTATCACTTGGGATTATGCACGAGCAGTGCAATTTTTTTTTTTGCAAAAAGTTCACACACGTAGTAGATTCGACTCGTATAGGGGCCACTTAAATTTTTACGACTTTAACTCAAGTTCAATGATTTCTCAAGGATGATTCTTTGCGCAAAAACAAAAACGTAATGGGATTATAAGTATTGTGTTAAGAGGCCTGAAATCAGTTACGCTTGTATTTCTCCTATATGATTTCCTCTTCTCTGTGCCATGCCAACGAACCAAGTTTGAACAAAAGGTAATAATATGCTAATCTAAGTTCAGCTCTCAATATTTAAATGTTCAAAGTTGCTGATTTAAAGGTAACAAAAGTCGCTGTTGTCGTCTTTTTTTTATCACCGTTTCGTGGTTAGCAATTTTTTTGGTGATTGGTTGCGGGGTGGTGATAGTGATTTGTACGGTTGTACCTGAATATCGATGTAACAAGATTGTTTCATTCTTCCATAATTAGACTTACAAATTAGTACAAGTGAAGGGTAAGGCAATGAAATGCATGAATCATTATCTTTGCTATCATATTGAAATTACTATTTACAAATTTTATGCAGTTCTCTCGACAAAAATAGAAAAAGGCCTGCAGCGATCTTTTGATAAAAATATTTCTACTATGTAATCAAGAAAATATATGCGTTGTAAAAAAAAGTTATGTTCTCTTTTAGCTTAGATGCGTTTCCTACTGTGTCAATGTTATCAGCACAGATAAATACTATTGCAGTACGTACTTTTCCTTCAGCTATGTTTTTACAAACCAGGGGCACCGACATGTGCGTTGGTACATATGTACTTACTGATTTTTTGATTTAATGAAAGAATCAATTGAAACTAAAACGCTCTTGCGGAAATTAATCATCATCATTGCCGATAAAGACAAAATATATGCATCATCGTAAATAAAAATACAAGTTGGATTCCTCTGCCAGAAAATTTATTGGATTATTGGCGAATTGACAAGCAGTGGTAAAATCTTGTCAGATCAAATGCAGTTAATAGGGAATACATAATTGGGGTTGAAGGTTAACATCTTGTCTACTTGTCAATAAAACCAAATAAAAAGTACGGTGTAATCATCATCAGAGACAAAGAAAATAATATCACAGAATTGCCATTAGTGGTCGAGGAAATTGGAGATTGAATGTCTATCATCGCTGCTGCTACTGATTGCTTTTCAATGCCAACTATATATCCATGCACTTTTTTTTCAATTACGCACTCTAAGGACAACGGGGAGCTCTTACTAATGAAGTGATGAAATATTTAATTAATTTTAACGAGGAAAATTTGCAGGTACTATACTAACCAAAAGTTGAAAGGGATCACAAAAGGCTGTTTTTACAACAATTGCTGTTTAAATCGTTAAATTTCCCTCTCATTTATCAACAAATTTGTTATTACTTTGTTAGCCATATTTTGAAAATGCTCGGTAATAGTAATAATGAACATGTGCACTTAAATATTTTACCTTGTATGAAACCAAAATCAATGCAAGAAACTTTAAATCATTTTTGTAGTTGACAAGACTATCGTTAAAACACATCACGTATTGTACGCTATGATTTATGGTTTTAAAGTTTGCAAAAATTCATCTTTGATTTGTGCATGTCGACGTTTTCTAAGTAATCACACATTTACTTCCACCTTCAAAGGATTTTTAATTTATACTGGCTCATTGCTCGCTGACTGGGCAATCTTGTCACTACTAGATTTGCAGTGGATTGGATTAACCATTAACAAACTTTCCTTCACTACACTCACGTCTTTGTTTAAAAAAAGCCAATTTCATGCATGGGTCAACATGAAAACTTGCAAATTTCTAAACACTCTACTCGTTCATATCATTCATCCCTACCACATCTGTATGAAAATGTTTGAATATTTGGTGGATTTTTGATTTCAGTTATTACTAAAAAAACTCAGCACGGGCAAATGTAAAAAAATATAAATGCATTGTAGGTATCTATTTAGACTGGTTAGACCATTTCTATTTTATCATCGTGATGATGATGTGATGATGGTCAATGTTGTAATAGCGAATGAATTGCTTGTGTGTGGATAGATAGTCTCTAGTGTCTGTGAACTTTGCTGAAATCTGTCTTCATAAAACTTGATGGTAATGATTTTACCTGCACTTTTCTGTCGTAATGGGAAAAGTACGTGAAGCGAGAGAAAAAAAACATTGTTTCTAAAAACAACTTCCAACTTTTGCAGTGTCACTTCTTGCCTGATTCGAAACCAGTCAACCAAACTGTTGGTCTTTATCACTCACTCGGCATCAGTAATCTTCCCATTTTTTTCCGTTCTACACACTGTTCACGATTACAAGCTTATTTAAAGCAGTTTATAAAATGGTCACGTCTCTTCATTCAGAGTCGCGCACACAAAAGCAGCAGTAAATGATTGGATAATAATAATTACGGTTGAGTTGGCAGGAAGGAATCAAATGGCCAACTTCATTTTTTGGTTTGACTTTTATGTTCCACTGTGCATGCATACCTCCTCAAGACTAGATTTCTAATGTGGTGTGGTGATAAGTCCTCTACTAGTGTTATTATATTTATTATTCAGTATGGTTTGATTAAAGACGTGTGCTAGCTGGTGTGTGTAATTAGCTCGAGATTTTTTCTCACTGTTTTATTAATTTTACGATGATTAAAGCACTAAAAATAATTTGTCGAACGGATAAGAGTACTACTACTTTTACTGCTGCTACTGCTATCCTAGTGCACGTCCCAAGTCATCCTTGCGGTGAATTTTAAAATAAAAGCATAAAGCATTTTATTACTAATATTGGTCATGACCTGAATTTGATGCGACCAAAACATCTATCGCGAGTTTCCATTAAAAACCGCAGATTTGTACTTTTCGACAGTATGCCGTGCATGTGCACATTTGATAGAAACAATTTAATCGTTGTTTAATTATCGCAGCACGACAAGTTCACAAATTGCATTGCTATTATTAGTAGTGTAATTTTCATCGATAAAATACATTTTGTTATAGAGAGAGAGGTACATGAGCACATTTTAAGCGGTAATTATCCTCGAAATGGAGGGAAACTTTGCAAACAGTACATTTATTTGTGTCATGTTCGTCATCGTAATCTCCGTATTTATGCCTCATCTACACACTATATCAATCCTATCATTCCTATCCAATATCAAATCTAATGTGCCCAAGTACTCAATAGCTGTTCAAAATTTGTCGTCGTCTCTCTCAAGTGCATTGATATTATCTAACCATTATTTTTATGATTTTTATATTCACGTGATTATTATCTTAATTTTTTTAATAATTTTATGTCATATGTATATTAAGCACGATGAGAACTGGAAGATGTGTGAGAAGCTAGAAAAAACAAAAAAAAATACACATAAATTTATTTTCCTAAAATAACTCATGTATTACTGACGACAAGTGGAGGGCATCACAAATATTTTTACTTTTATGGTTCTCTAGTTCTTTGTTAGTACCTGACATTTGATAACTCTATACTAGCAGTGTAGCCCAGCCAGACACGTATTGTTGCAGCTACTTTTACAAAATATTATGCTATAATATACCACTAGATTTTTTGTTAGGCTAAACTTTCCGCGATCACGTACAATATCATGACCATGATGAACATGAAAAAAATAAAAATTCATTGACACTCTTTCTGCTTGATTAAACTTGACTCGCTGAGCTTGTGTTCAAAAAGGCTTGATGCACTTGATCACACGCTGCAGCTTTAAGTGTTGCGAGGAAACCAAGGATTTACTATAAATAAAAGAAAATATCAATCAACATAGTGAGTGTATTCATGCCATGCCCATTATTATTTGTAACAATGAGTGCGTCAAGTGGACGGACACAAAATGCTTCTCAAGATATATACTTAATGCTGCTGTCGCCTGTCATCATCCATGTTTCTTTTTTTTAGTCTTTGCTTCTTTTTGACAAGTTTTCTAAAGGAAAGGGAAAACAATAGAGCCATAAGTTTTCTTTTGAAAATAATGCTTTATTTGTGCAAGGAAGTCACCATCTTCTTAATTTTCAACGCTTTGTTCTTCTTTTAAGTATTCATTTACGATTTCCATTTGTGAGTGTTAGATATTTAGTCAAGCAAACATGACGACAAAATAAAACAACGGCACTCTTCTGGATAAATTTCACGGTTGAAAGCTACACTCTTTATTGTTTCTAATTCTCAAAACTGTAAAAAAAGTGCTGGCATGGTTTTTGTTAAAAGTTTTAAAAGAAATTAACAATGGTAGCGTAAAAACTGGTATGCAATCAGACGCCATGTTTCATTGATTTTTTTTCCCATTCTAGATGACACTTCCCTTCTCTCACGTATTTTACCTATCCTTCTTTATTTACCATGGTCATTAAAAATGTCTACAAATTCTTCAATAAACTAATTTAACTAAAGCACACGGTTCTTTCCCCACGTATTTATTAGCTGGCATATTTAATAACTCTTTTTGAAAGAATTTTCAAAAGTTCATTGAACCTTTTTGCTGATGTGTTCATAGTTATAAAAATGGTTCAAGACTCTTCACATTAAATATTATATGATATCATCTAAAACTCTTAAATTATTGAAACTTCCACACTTATTTACAAACTGCGCACAAATACTACATTATATTTGTATGGATTCGCGATTCCTCCATTATAAATGGCATATAAGTAATATTACGTTCACCGAGGGAAAAAAAACTTTGTTTGCAGATTCTTTCTTCTTCTTCTTCTTCTTTTTATTACACATTCCTTAGATCTCATAATGAAAAAATGGGAAGTTTAATTGGATTTCGAATAATCTTCCTGGTCCCAGCTTTTTGCTTGCTCGAGCAGCCTTATTCAACTCCCCGGTATATATATATATTTTTCTTATTCGTTTTCCCTTATTTTTTCATTTGTGAAAATGACAGGATTTGTACTGACTACTAGTTCCTAGTGTATTTCTTTGTGCAAGAAAAAGTAATCTTTTTTTTTTGCGAGAAAGCAAAACGTTTCTCAGCAAACAAATCTGTTCTGTACTCTTATAGACACGCACATTCATGGAGAAGCANAGAAAAAGTCTGTACTCTTATAGACACGCACATTCATGGAGAAGCATAAAAAAATACAAACAAACGCACTAAAAACTATAATATAATGGTATATATTTTTGTAGTTTTACCACACCACGAAACAATATGGCTGGACTGTACAAGAAATAGATAAATTCATGAAATAGTCTGATTCACTGAAAAAAAAGTGAATGCATAGTGTACAGTGTACACACACATACATGTACACAGACGAAGTATAAAATGAGAAAAAAAGTTGTTTTTGTCTTAAGGAAGTGATTACTGTTTTTGCGGTGTTTACTTATGCTCCTAGTTTCTACGCTTTAATATTATACGCTGTTAAATGGAAAGAATAGGAGGGAGAGAAGGATTTAATTACTGTGGGGAATTCAAAGGCTTCTAGGGTCCCTCTTCTTCTATAAATTGTATTGTGTTGTATTTTATTGAACATCCTTTTCACAGTAAGGCTGACGAAAACAATGATGATGATGATGATGATGAAAACTATTTTCTCTCTGATTCTCCTTTTCACTTGTTTGGATACGGCACCATTAAAACAGTAAGAATAAAAATAATACTGATATAATGGCGGTTTACGGTTTGCTTCTGACAATAAGTACACGTATACAAACTGCAGACATTGGGCTTTGGAGGAAATGAAGGTAGACACTTCTTTCGTCTTGTATTTATGACATGACAAAAGTAAAGTAAAGTTTGCTTTTCGTTGTTACTCTCACCAAACAATACCCAGTGCTCATCCTTACAAAATGCGGTTGTGGGTTATCATAAAATATTCATTGCACTCTGAATGCCTTGTTTGGACAATGCATTTTTTATTATTCAAATATTTATTGTTTAAACCCTTATGTATACCATAATATTCCCTAAAGTTTTCCATTTTTTGATAATGAAAATCTCCTGTTTACAAAACTGGTAAGATGAGCCATGATGAACATGTGGATATTGTTCATGGCGCCTCCTTGGCTAGAATCTTGGAGCAGTTTTTAGTGAACAAGTAAGTTAATGAGTTCCAAAATACCCACAAACAATTACTTCATATATTCGTTGAAGTGAACTTTTTAAATAGAATTTGATTTTCATCCCAATTACCAAAGTGATTTACCACTACCATCAAACTAACATATGCCAATTGAAAGGAAATGTTTTTGTGGAAAAGTCAACTTCCTTTTCTAGGATTCCTACTTTTCTCGCATAAGTATATGTGCATACACTTAAGCAAGTTATAACGCTGATTTGGTTATAACTTATAAGACTGAGTCTGTCTGGGAAATGAAAACCACAAATTTGTCTCTGACTCAAACTCCTACTCTTGACAGTAAGTCATAGTCATAATATATACACACTTAAGAAGAGTTTATTCTTCCACCAATTTTCTTAGAAATATAAAACTTTGCCTTATCCCTATTCATCTGTCTAGTTCTAGTCAGACTTTTCATTTAAAATTCCATTTAGTGGAATGAAAACTATCGGCACAATGAGCAAGCGTTACAGTAGTTGTTTAAAAGTTTATCGCACTTTGGGGAAATGATGTTTGAAATGATGATAATGGTTGTGCTTGGAGTTGAAATTTCAGTTTAAGTTGAAAATTTGGAGAAGCTAGTTGCCTTGCCTCAAAATGAATACATTTTGATTATAGAGAAAAGTCAGTTGTTCGAATAATTATGACAACTGGAATAAAACATGACAGTAAGTTATATCCCTCATAAATAGTTATAGCAAGCATTATTATGGTATTGCTTAGAAGTGAATTTAAAATATAATGCGAAAATGATATGAACAAGATCATCTAAAGTTTTGATTTTGAATACAAATGACACATAACAAATACGTTCCAACTGGATTCAAATTGATCACTAACCGTTTTATTAATCAATTTAGAGCGTTCAGTCTGCCAAGATTTAAACTTGTTTATCCTATTCGATAACTCATGAATAATAATAGCAGGTAAAAACAGCCTCAATATTTTTGGATTGGAGTTACAAGAGATCTCTTTGAAGCATCGGATCATATGTATATCCCTGCCGGAAATGCACTGCTTGTACAATCAAATAGTACTTTTGTTTCACAATGATAGAAAAGCAAGCAGATATGACGGTAGTTTCAGCACCATCACTTGCTATTGGGTTAAAGTGTTATGCCAAGTTGAATAACACTGTTGTCATCGTCGATAACAAAGACACTCTCAGCTTTTAATCGTCTAAAGGTAAAAAAAATTGATGGAAGCGTTGACCTATCATGACTTTATAAGCATTATTAGTATTATTACTAGTAAGTTGAATGGTGAAAGTCTACTACTCCGCGAATAAACCACGTTTGTCGATATGTCTGGTAAAAAGAAGACTAGGTATAGCTATGTAGCTCTAGCAAATTAAAGTAGTGGTAACAATACTCTCTGTATTCTTACCGATATCAAAGGGTAAAGCAACGTGCTAACTAACTATGATCCAACCAAACCTACTTCATCCAACTACACAAGTGAAACTGAGCCAACCGTGTGGTGTTCGTTATACTTGTATTTATACCTACACCCTCTTTTTCGGCTAATGAAATTTCTATTTCCTTCAGGAGAGGAGAAAAGTTGACAAACTTGGCGAATAAAAAAACTTTCATACTTTTACCATTATTGTTGTTACTACTACTACTGTTGCTTCTGCACAAGAAGCTGCCTACATGGAACTACATGCATGGTGACAGACAAAAAAAGCATTATTTTATGCGTAAGCGTGCTATTTTCATATCTACAAGTTTTGACGTGTCCCAAACAAAATCCCTTTTAGCAGTGTAGTAGTAGTAGAAGTAGTTGCATGAGTTGACACACAAAAAAAAGAGACAAGAAAGCAAAACCAAGGAATAAATGAAGTCTGCTGAATTGAACAGAGTTTTCTATCACTATTCATGGTTTTCAAAATTGAGAAAGAGAGAATAACAAGGAAAATGTTATCCTTCATGCGATATTCCCCTACACACTCCTGCAAGAATATGGACTATTAATAAAATGTGCTTCATTTTTTTACTTGTAAAATATATCATGCTGCTTTCTGCTATATTTTGTCCGGTTTTTTTTTACTTTGTATGAGGAGAGTGTTCAAAGCCACAAAGACTTGATTTTTGAATACTTTCAGCCAACTTTTGTCACGTAACAACAAGCAATGTGATCAAATCTGTATCAATTTTAACTCCAGCGTCAAGAAAGAAAACGGCTTACGGCTTTTATGCTTATTTATTTATGACTAACGAGTTTCCTGGGAATCATATAGAGACTGTATTGACGACAGACACGCAAAGCCATGTTTTTTTCTAGGTGGATTGTTAACTAGGGAGTAATCAACTGGGAACACGAAATCTTTCATGTGAAAATACAGCGGGTTCTCAAGTTTCCTTCACGTATTCTTTCGTCCCACTTTTTCCACGTAAATTGCACACAATCTGGAAATAAATATTTGACGGGGGATGAACAACAAAAATAATCTTTATTATACTCTTCATCCCACACGCTTACACTTAAGCTCAAGTGCAGACTAAGACTAGTGGTGTTGAAGTAGATGGCAGGCAACAGAGGCAAAGCCAAACACAAACTGAGGTTTTTTCTAAAGAAGAGAAAAAAAGTGAAAAGAGGAAGAGAGACAGATTTCTTCAGATTGAGTTAATATTTATTCCAAAAATAAATAAGATGATGCTTAAGAAAGAAGTTGTACAAAGGTTTTTTTAAGCATAAGGGCTGTTTTGCATACAAAAAAAGAAAGCTTTCCTGTAGATTGTCTGCTTTTGGCAGATGTTGAAGCAAGTGACATGTTATGTAGTCATGGTCTTGTTACGTAGGTCGTAGACATGCTGAAACCATGTGTGTATTTTAATAACGTTGGTAGTGTACGTGGACGTGAACTAGATGTCTTCTTTTTTCTGTTTACTGTGTACACGCACAAGCCGATTGTGCATTTTTTTGTTTTTATAAAACTGTACAGCCAAAAATGTAGAACTCTGGTAAAAAGACCAAGGGCAAACAAGTCAAACAGAATTTTGCAACAGGCCTCAGAGGAAACTGGAGGGGGGTTAATTTAAGCATTTATACATTATTAAATTTTGGTTTAGTTCCTTCATCAAGCAGAAATGAACAATGCTTGATGTCATAATAATGCTGTTTTCTCAGCATACATGTGAAGTGGGCTGTGAAAGTGGTTCATAAGAGGAGAAAATAAGACCATCTGTGTAGGTATTCAGTGTACAAGTCCATGCAAAAAAAGGGTCTTGTTGGGAGCTCCAGGACTAAATTTTATTTTTACAGATAGTTCCTCTCAGCAAATCCTATGTGCTCATAAACGTGTGTAAACTTTTACGTTATGACTGTCTTGTTGGCGTAATTAATTACGTGCTTATCGCACTCCTCTTTCATTAAGTATGAAGAAAGAGAAACATTGTACTAAACTCTTCTTTTTTTTGCAACAGTGCTATGTAGTTTTAAGTAAATGTTTGATGGAGAAACTTACCGCAGAATAATAATAAATAATAATTAATAGTCTCCCTATTTCCAAATAATGCTTTTGTGTTGAAAGAAGAAGGAATTCGTGTTTTGCCGAGCTCACTTTTGTAGCTGTGCAGAAAAAAAATTTCTATGCCGGTGTACAAAGGATTTATTGTGTCTTTTCAGGTATTGTTGAGTTATCATTGTGATATAAAATGTTTCATCACTTGTTAACAAAAAGTTCACCATCTTGAGAAGCAGGTTTCTATAGAAATGAAAATACGGAGAATGGTTCATCCAAATTGTTCCATTTCAACCTCCTATTTATGTAGATGATTATGTGAAAGGATTGTTTCGAACACGAAGAATGACTGACTACAAAGTAACGAGCCAGTATTGCAACAGTACTACTGGCGCACTACTGCATTACATAGAAAAACATTGGAAAACTGACTGAATGACAGACCACCACCGTATCTTCTCCTTTATAAATTTAATATGAATTTCAAGGAAACACATTGAAGGAAATAAATAAATGGGGCAAGTTACTATAAGTAGGTTTCCCCTTTTCCTGTGAACAGAGAAATTGAATATGGTGGAAGTGGTGGTGTAAGGTAAGGAGAGCTGACACGTTCTTCAATTTACTTTACGGACGCACATTGGAAAAGCATTATGATCATCATCTACTTCGGAGGAAGAAAAAGTTGAGAGTGTGCAATCCCCCATGGAATATAATCCCCAATCCTGACTACATTCTTGCTCCCTTCTCTCTCGCTACCTTTTTATCCGGTTATTTTTTTCTAAAACTGATAGAGCTGTTGAAAAAAAACCCAGATAAGTATAAAAGCACTTAAAACTTATTCCTTTTTTAAATTCAACCAAAAGTATGGTTTCAAATTAAAAAATATTCTGTGTAAGCAACAATAGGTAAACAACTCACGTTTCTTTACAACGTTTTACCCAATACCATAGTGATCATTGTATCACTGTCCTCAAGATGGCTTCTGAAGTGAAATTACAGCGTAACGAATAAAGTAGACAGAGTTAAGAAGATTATATGTATATAGGCTTGGTTTTATTTGTAAATTCTATATTTCTAAACGTTTCTTACATGAGGAAGCCATGGTCTGGTGGTGTTGGTGGTGGTGGTACATACTCTTACGTCTGGTCGAGTCTCTATTCCAATGTAACTTTCGTAATGCATGCTTGGTCTGAACTTTCTCCTACCTGAATAATAGGGTTTTGTGTTACATTGTTAGTGTTACTTGTGTTGAGCAGGCTTGTTGAAAGTCGGAATTCTTGTTGAGCAATAACTGTCCCTCGAGAAGGGAAACGAAAACGAGTGAGAGTGTTTGAGGGAAATGGGGAAAAAGCGTGTCTTGAAAAATATTACTTATCAACTCACTTGAGATAAACCACTTAACACATTTATTTGTTTGTGTGCTATTCAGCATCAAACTCTCGTGCCTACTTGTATTCTGTCTTTATCTTAGCACCCTTTGCTATTTTTTATTCTCCACGCAAGCAAAGAATTCTAATTTAAAGCCGAGGAATGTATGGAATATACATTCATAATTTCAACTTGAAAGTTTGAACGAGATCCACATTCAATATTATTATTACAGTTTTTATTAAAAGAAGAAACTTTTTAACACTTTCATCTCAAAAGAACATTATTACCTGGCCTAGGCATGCTCAAAAAGTTGCGATCGAATTTGCAAAAGTAGTAGACTATACTGTTTCAGTGCTTGTAATCTGCTTGACCTTGGAGTGGATGCTGGAATGCTTGTCATTTTTTCATATATTCCTTCTGCTCGTGTTATAGGTAAAACTCATCAAACATGGTGATGATGAGCCTTCTCTGATGATGGGTATGCCATAAATTTCACTAAAAGACACAAAGTAACAGTAGCCAGCTCATCTCAAAAGGATTTTCTTTCGAGAACTGAATTATTTTTTCCCTTCTACTAGAACTTGTTATAATTAATGAGTTTTGTTATTATTTGTCAAATCCTGTATAAATATCTAGGCGCATGGATAGCTATGTTGATAAACAAATATTTTTATTTCTGTCGCTTCCTTTTGTCCCATGTATAATCAGATTTTTTATCAGTATAATCAGATTTTCTTCGAGATCAATTAATAATCTTGCATCAATATAACTTCAAATACAAAGCAAAATTACAAAAATATACCATATATTTGAATAGTAGTACAGAGAAGAAGTGCTTTTATCTTCTGTCTGCAGAAAAACTGCTTAAAGATTACATACTACAAGCAACACCAGGGAGGAAGCTCAAATCATCAAATATGTATGAGGAAATCCGTTTCATTACTTTTATACCATTTTGTCGGATTATTTGTTGTTTTTATTATTACAGTTGTTACTATACTGCTACATTGTAACTTTTCTCCTTCTCCTCTCGGTTTTCGGTTGTGATGAGGATGTGCGTGTGTGTGTTTCCTCCTCAGGAAAGGATTAGATTTAAGATTTTCTCTCTTCTGGGAGCACAACACAGAAGTTACTTATCCTCCATAGCATACATTTCATATAATGTCAACGAGTTCTTTTGCTGTTTGAGGTGTCTTACATTTCCATTTAGTTTCCAAACCCACCTACCACGTCAGTAGTAAGTCAGTTAGCAAGTTCATAAACGCATTACACAACAGATATGTATTTACGCTCTGTTGATGCTGGAATACTAAAACTTGGAAAAAAAGAAAGTAGAAGTAAGTAGCAGAGGTGGATGTCTGCAGCAACTTCGTGGTAGCATTGAAAAACATGTGTTTCTTTTGACTATTTTCATGTACTAGTTTACTTATTATGAAATTGAGTGTGGAGGATTTTCCGCTCGTTAGTATCTCTATTGTGCCTTAGAAGAAAAGAGGAAATAAATGGAAGTTATTTTGTAATTGGACAACGTCTGCAAGACTTTGATAAGGAACTCTAGTCAACTGAACTCTCCCTTTTGCATGGTTTTTTTTCTCTTGATTTTGATATTACTTTTTTTGGTACATTTTTATTCTTAAACCTTTTCTCCTTTTTCCTCTGCCGCTCTTGGAGAATTTCACAAATAAAGCAGATTTCTATCAGTTTCTTTTCTTCTCTTCCTTTGCCACATCTGTCATTAAACCAACATTTTCACAACTGGACTTCTACTTGCTGACATGATTCCTCAAGCGTGTTTCTTAAGTCAGCTATTTTATGGAGTATTCAAGTATCATCACGCATATTATGTACATATCTACCTTTACTACTTATACCTTGTTGGGTTTTTTTTTGGTGAGTAATGTACTATTATTATTGTTGATGTAGAAAAAATCTCTTTTTCTTCCTTTTTTTTGCTTTTTAGTCTGGCAGTAGGTTCACTTTTATGCCATTAAATGTGACAGCTAAGTAGCAGTTGCTATGACGTACATTAGTGCCCATTGAACGAAAAAAAAGTAGATGTAGATAGATAGATGTATACGATTCTTGTATAGAATCCGTACTGATATATAAGTGTGTTTATGGATGACAGAAAAAGAATAAATTCTCATCATTATTACTCATACCTACAGCGTTCCAAACGTTCGCATTGCTTCTAGGATTTTTTTTCTTTCGTATTTCCTCATTTCTACGTACGATGCTGCATAGTTTTCTGACATCCGTTGTGCGTGGCGGTGTATATGGTAGACTAGAAAAAATAGCGTTCGTGATATTCGAATGATGGATGTTGAGGAATATTATTTCAGATGTTTGGAAAAAGGAAGAACGGAAAGGAAGTGTAAATTTGCCAATTGAATAATAATACTCGGGTATATGACTCGGTGAGCGAGGAGAGATGGAATGCTTTTGTGAATTTGTACATATTCAAGGTTTTACAAAACTACTTGTACTTTTCCCACAATGAGAGATGGCTGCCTCTGCCTGTGAGTACCTAGACGGAATAATACAAAATACATTACACGAGGCCATTTTTAGTTAGAAAAAAAGTCGTAATATGCATTTTGTCAGAATAGCAAGACAAGTAGGATGTGGTCTGGCAAGCACTCAACGTTGCGTACATTTAACTCAACCCCTTTGGGTTTGTTAGGATGATTTACAAAAGCACATGCGGAGAGAGGGAGACAAAGACTTGATATGTAATGTAAGACTCGCATTGTTCCGCCTGGAGGAGAAGGAGCGGGCATATTAGCAACACAAGACAGGAGGGTAATTGCTCGTTTTCGTGGAATTGCACTGCTACTTACGTTGTTTGGATCTTGTTACGTTTTTTATGTGCTATCTAGAGAGGTAATGCACTCGAAAGAAAATAATATACTCGCGGACCCAATTTATTTTCTTGAAGGAATTATGCATGTCGTATTTTTTATCTGTCAGCGGAGACAAGTACGAGGGAAAGTAACAAATTATGCTGCCGTGCCAGGTCAAATATTAAAATATGGGGTTCAGTCTTTGCGAAACATTCAAATAAATTATGAGAAAGGAACATTTATCTTCACTTATGTGGAGACTGTGTTATCGGTTTCTTAATTTTCATATATGACTACTCTATGCAAGGTTTTCATTTGTAATATTTTACTAATTTTGCCGAGGAAATGACTCTGTGAGCATTACGAAATCAATGTACAGGAAAAGCCAAACTCATCAAAGAAAGTAGGACTGAAAACGTGAGAAACGCTGGGCAATCCAAGCCACAAGAGTGGAAGAAACTTTAGTCACAACGCACTACAGACTATAACGCCACGATGGGAATGCCAGCATCACAAGTGTGCGATAATGCAAGTTAATATATATGTAGGCAAGGTGGCAGCTGTACAAATTTATATAGGTATACGTATATATCTACCTTCATGTCTCGTAATTTTTGTGTGAAATTAAAGCTGACAGGTAAAGGCTGAACGGATGCGTGTAGGTATGTTCATCCTGTACATATCTAAATGCATGAATTCACTGTTGCGGTGTAGAAAATAAAAGAGGAAGTAAACCATATTGAGAAAACCACTTTTACTCCAACTAGCTTTTATAAGTTTCCCTTGCTCCCCCAACTCAATTTGGCTTCCGTTACCTGAGCATTGCACTATATGTCTATTCTAATCAACCTTTTGTAATACAAACTTACGCGTAAAAGAGGGAGAGAAAGGGTAGGGTTATGGAGAG
>JAHZMZ010003594.1:0-10843 GCA_027743805.1 Lepidocyrtoides sp. E14 | reverse complement strand
CAAGTAGCTGCTTGTTCTACTGTTCATTCGAAAAGGCAAACCAAAAGAGAAAATGTATTTATGTAGTATGACAGAGTTTTATTGATTATCCTCGTGATTGAACAGTACACCCTTCTCTTAAACCTTAAATTTATTCTACTCTTTCACACTGTAAGTAAAGAAAACCATGCTGATTCCTCAGAATGCAATGCGGAGCTTGAAAATGGGGGAATATTTACACTTTTCAGAGGCAAAAAACGCAGGCGCAAGATATTTTTTCCAATATAATAATAGTGTGCCGTCGTCGGTGTGTTTGGCTGCCATTGCCAGAGCATCAGTCATTGGAGCCCGCATCACATCATAAATGTTATCATCATGATCACCAACATCATATCATACTATAATGTACATACGACAAGCATGTATTCTTGCGCTTTGATAAGTACATGATGACAGACGGACTACTCTATACATGTATGATGCATCGAAAAGTTTGCCCTTTAGTTTTACGGCTTTATTTACTGCTACACCACCGTGTGAGTGAGTTTTCGGTTTTTACTATTTTTTTGTGAGTATGCTTTCTTGTGTAACGGCAATTATATATTGTTAAAGGCAGAGAGATGGAGAAAGGTGTTCATGAATTAATTGATGAAGGCTGCTTGCCGATATTACAGCGACAAAAATATGCTTGTAATAATATTTTCAAGATTATAATGTAATGTAATGCGTCATAATCCCTTGTAATCTAATCATTACTTATCATCATCATCACTACTTTTATCACGTCACTATATATAGACTGTCGTCTTCGTCATCTTTTCCAATATCCGCAGCCGGTTACGCTTGTTCAATGAACAATGAGTGAGAGACAATATGTTGTAGTAAATATTGGCAGCGAAATTCATGGAACAGTCTTACTGTCTCACTGATAGTAAGTTTCCTGTATATGGCCTAACAATGCATATCACACACACTCTCACTTCACCATGATTATTGCAGAGCAGGTATGTTCACTTATATCGGCATGTGCATTGATATGTGATATGAGTCCAGAAACCCTTTTGGTTAATACTCCAAGCTTTTGGCATTGACACAGAAAAAATCATCTTTTCCCTCACAAATCAAATCTAGTCGCTAAATTAGAATAGAGATGCATGCATATGCACCAAAGAAAATCTGTGAAATTATTTTTATGTTCTGGGAGAAATTTCGGAAATATATTGTCTACTACAGAAATGTGTTTGATATGCATGATGAAAATTTTTTTAAACTATGTATTTTTATAATTTAAATATTGATTATTGTCTATTTTTTAATGTGACATCAATGCATTAGCTCATCAGTCTATCAGCCTCTTTATTGAAATATGAACCATTATTTTTTATGTCTTATTTTAAGCAAATGTTTTTTTACCTCAGCAGTTATAAACATTTTTTTATATTAGAGCTGAAGCTTAAAAGTTGTCCGCTCAACTTAACATGGATAGGGATGCACCGATAAAAGTTCTAAAACGGCCAAAGATTATCTTGCCTCGTTTATCTCGGCACGTTACAGATTGCATGCATCCGGTTCTCAATGTGTGGTGTTGGTTTTCGTGATGAATGATTGTGCATATACAGGTATTTTTTTGTTTGGAGGAGGTATAGAAAAAAAATACTATAATGATACACAATTCAAGTGTATGTAACCACTTACACACAAGAATGTTATCCTTTTTTAATGGAGTCCACACAAACTTGGAGAATTATCCGTTTACTGTAAAATGGCAAGTTGTTGCATATAATTTGAAGTGGGATGTGATAATGTGCTAATATCAAAGCAAAACTACTAATTGGCACCGATTGATCACGTGACAAGCGATCGAAGAAACGACAGTACATAAGAAAAAATTGAAAACACAACTCAGTAACTAGCAGATTTGATTTGATATAAATAACCACAAAAAAGCAAGATAACGTCTTTCGAAAAAAATGTAATCAGAAATAATTTAGCTATTCACTTTGACAAAACGGACAGAATCTTCTTTTTCCTCCGCACCATGTTCATATACTAATCATGTACCATCAACGAAAAATATTTTAAATATTTGTAATCCTCCCTTCCTCATCTACGAGTCATCGCTCACAACATCACTTACTATTACGATTATTATTTTTTTTAAATGTTCATACTTCAGACAGAGAATGCAATCACCGTACACAATCACACTTTTTTTCTTGAACTTCTTCTTCTTCTTGGTTTATAATTTATCTCTCTGTTGACTCGGCCATCGGTCGGTATGCAATGTTACATTTGAAGTAGGCACATCACAACAACATCATCACGGTAAAAATGTTATGTTGTGTGTGTGTGAGATGCTGTTGCTGATGATGATGACTCTGCAACACATTGAAAGATGATGTTCAAAATAACGAAGATGTTCTTTCCTTCTACTACTAAAAGACGATGGTAATAATTTTTTTTCTCTTTCTCTCTGCTTATTCCAATCCTCTGTTGTCTGTCTACTATATCGATAGCACATAGAAAAAATAAGGTAAGTTATAAAGTATTCTCCTTTTTCATATTATTTTTATTTTTCTGTTAGAGAAGGAGAGAGAGAGAGAGATGCGAGTAAAAAGAGAATAACACACGGGCAAAGAGAGGAGATTTTTTTTGAAAGAAGGCGAAAAGAGAGAACCTGCAGCAAGAGACTGTCTGTTTCTCATATTATTATTATTATTATGATTATAGTAGTACACACATTCTTGCCTTTATTTCGCTTTTCTAGTAGTAAAGCTGTAGTATTTTGTTTGAACTGAACAAATTCTCACTTGCCTTGTGTATATCTCTGACTGACTGACTATCTTTGTGTGTAAAAAATAAAGTGTGTTGGCTCGCGACTTGCTCCTCTCGCTACCAGCTAACTCACTACTACTGATACTTACTCCTCGTACTCGCACTCTTCTTCAGTCAAAAAATTTTCAGTTCAGTCAGAGTCAGAGAGGCTCTCCAACGAGAGCGCATACACAAAATCATGCATACTTAAATTTACGTACATGTATACAAGATGTATATAAAAAAATTGGCATTAAAAAATGCATCAGGGCACCACCGATCGCACCAGTTCGTAAAAATAATAAATAAATACCTCCGTTGATTGGGGGCGCATTTGTAAAACCAAAAATTGTGTTTACTGTGTATACTTTTCATGGTCAAACACGCTGACTTAGCTTTTTATCATTTATATAATTTAAAACACTATATAATTTTATGTAAGGCGCATTCAATGAATAATTTCATTATGCCACAAACCGTTTTTTGCACATATTATTTTGAACTCAAAAACAGTTTTTGGTTTTATAAATGCGCCCCCAATCAACGAAGGTATTTAATTTTAATTTTTACGAACTGGTGCGATCGTTGGTGCTCTGATGCATTTTTAAAGCCAATTTTTTTATTTTGCTGTTTTTAAAACCTTATTCATTATCACAAATACACGCGCATTGCCAATGTTTACAATTCGGGCGATTGACGTACTCCAGAGTAAAATTAATTAAACCGAAGTAAACCTGGCTGAATTTGGTACATCCAAAAACGCCAATAATCTAAGCCTAATGACCTCACGTAAAGGCCTCGGATCACACAAGCCAGAACCGTCCTTGTTTACCAACAGCTTATCCTAGCTTAACTCTGTTATATAAACTCCATCCCCAGCCCGGCAAGGCAACACAAGCTTGTCCCTTGGCGAACAAATATGTTTTCCAAGGTAAACGGTACAAAAAGTTCTGAGAAGGTCTGAAAATCCATGTGAGGTTAACGAAAATTAGCCATAACTCAAAAACTATAAGTCATAGAAACTTAATCTATTCTGATGACTTAAGTAGGGACAATTTAAGCCATAGATATTACATCCGTTGAGATTTTGATTCTACGACTTATAGTTTTTGAGCTATGGAGGATTTTGGTTAGGTAGACTGGATTAGAAAATTACACCATGTTTGGCGCCATTTTCTGAGGAGCTGAAGGCCTAATTCAAAATACCAAAAAAAGCGTTTTTCTTTGCCCTGCATAAGTTTTCAAGTGCCTACATGGTCACAGTTTTGCAGCAGAGCGGATACCGTGGACCCTATTTTTGACGTATTTTGCCCCATAACTCGGCTGGGTCAAGGCCAATTTTTTGGGGAAATAGTATTTCCATACATGGGGCTACACCTTGAAATCAAATATCTATTATGGTTCCAAAGTTTGTGACAGAACATTCCGGATCTGCGAATACTTGCAGTACTTTGACATAAACTGATGAATGAACTCTTATGTTTGCTTACCGACCGACATGACAATATAAGACATGATAGTCATCGTATAATAAAGCGCATTATAATGAGTTGCTATTGCTAACCATGCAATGCAATTGTATAGTTAGTGTTAAATATATAACGTAATTGCAAGAATACAGTCTACACTGTCTACAGCAAACAACCGTTGGTTTCAAACAGTAGTTATCATTTTTTGAAGATAAAATTATGGAACTTTATTTTTTTAGTACTGGAGAACAAGCTGGTAGTAACTATTTGTTTTATAAATTAATAAATTTACGTTGTTGGTATCACGTTTTAGTTGATGGAGCATAAATAGCCTTGTTTTTACTATTCAGCACCATTCCTCACTTTCTAAAACGACGATTTTGTTTTGGAAGGTTTAACGGATAATGAGTAGAACATGTAGTTTCGGTTGTCAAAAGGTTTTTGAAAGTGGGGTAAATGCATATAGGCTCTTTTTTTAACGTACTGATTCCATTCACTGTTGCTTTTTCGAGTAACACCCGCCCCGGGGAGCCCCAATAAATGCATGTATGTGCCATTCATATAGCATACTTTCCTGCAATGTATAGCACTACTCATCATCATTTCTAGCATGGCTAATATATGTATCATGATATAAAAGAATAGGTTGAGGGTCTCGTCTCGTAAGAACGAAAAGAATACACGGGGAAACAAAAAACGATATGCTATATATATATCTATGCGTCCATTTATTAGGTGCTTATACCACCATAGTAAAAAAGTATATATATATTTCTAAAAATTTTGTTCTCCACATTTTTTTCCGTTGGTTATACAGCACTACGTACTCATAGTGTAGCTTTATATAATAGGTATGTCGTACAATATAATAATATCCTTCACATAATCATTATTGTGTACCTCGTTTGATGTCTCTTATGTATGTACGTATCCTAAATGTGAATGTTTTTCCTTGCAATATATATTTAGTACACGAGTAGTGGTGATCTCCCACATTCTTTTCTACGCTGTCCATGACTAGTACGAAGCGAAAACAGAATTTGATGAATACAAGGGAATGCCTACTAATGTCTATTTTGCCTGCTTGCCTGTGTGTCCTTTGCATGGATTCTACTTTGAACGTTGACGGGTTTCCTTTACCTTTACACAGTTTCCTTTTATGAGAACTCACAATGCCAAAACGATACGGTGAAGAATGGAGTAAAGAGAATAATGGTACATTTATAGCTGAGGCTGCAGGCAGACAGATAGAGACTATGTGTATTTATGTACGTCCATTCTAGTAGAATATTTGCTGTCAGTTTTTTGTTCACTTGCGTGTACCTACATACCTTCAGCTTTTCATACAAGTAAGGAGATTTGCTTTTAATATATTAAAACGAAAGAAACTAGAAACTCCATTCTTTGAGTAGCAGCACAAGCACAGTTCTCCTTTACATACTTTTTTTTATTAAGTACACGTAGCATGAGTAACTTTGTATATGAGCTTGCTGAACGTTGTAGGTTTCTCAGGCCGTCTGTTCGTCGCACGATAATCTAATCTACAAATTTGCATTTCGAATATCAGTACTAGGCTATTATAAAGGATAAATACCAATGACGTTAATTATTGACTTAATGGCTGTCTTTGAAAACTGTTACGGCTTGACAGTTTTTAGATTGGGCGACAGCATGTCAACTAATGAAGAACGGATCTGACATGATATTGTCCACATTCAATTCAGGTACCGTGAGGAGACTAACGATGATTTTAATTTTTAAAACTTGATAAGTCAAAGTATATTTTTGTGTTTTTCGAACTCTGCATTTATTGCATGCTCCTTGCTTCAACAAGTTATAACCACTTGGCTCGGCTGGTTCTTTCTTTCAGAGCTTACTCATTCTCATATTTTTTTAGTACAAGGAAACGAACGAGTTGTAGAGTGAGGTCTCCTTGCCTCTCTCACTTCACTGCTGCTGTCGTTACAACTAATACTACTACTACTACTACCACCACGATTACAAGAAGTGAACACCCTAAAGACTGTGCATAGATTGTGGTGGTGGTGGAATGAGAACTAGCTACAACAATGTATCATCGTTCTCTTTCTGTATAAGGTTTACGGTTTTTCAACAAAGCTGAATTAGTGAATGAGACACATCGGACGAATGCACATGTACACACATAATAATAAAAATAATATATTTTTGCATGCAAGCAAGCTTTTCTATACATCTATCTAGCTAAAAAGCAGGACGGTGCACATACATTGCATATTATTACAAAACATTCCCCATAATAACTTTAAATAAATATATACCTATTTACATTTTTAGTTTAGGTTAGCTCAGCTAACTTAGCTGAGTTGATATACATGGAAAGAAAAATTTCTCTCCTGTAATAAAAATTCTCATCCTTTTTATACTGCTGTTAGGTATTTGTATTGTTGCTTAAATCGAAGCTTGCTCCCACCACTGCCACCAAACAACAAACCAAATTGTGTATGTCGACGGTGTGATGTGAGTATGTGGCGTGTGGAATATAATGTCAAACAAGGGGAAGGAGTAGTAGGAGAGGAGAAGAGAGAGAAAGAAGAAAGAAAAAAAAACTAACCACAGGCTACATCACTGTACACCTATAATGTACATTATGTACCTATATAAAAATATATTATAGCTTCTTCTTTTTACCTACTACAAACAAACAAGAGAGGATGGATATTGCTGGTTAAAACACCTATGTAATAACAAGCAGTTTGTTGTAGCATTATCGAATGAACAAAAAGTCGTAATGATGAGAATGACGTTTAAACCTCTTTTTATGCATGCAACGTGTGCGACAGTGCGACTACACCAACTGTCTATGTACATGAATAAATATGAAAATATTTATGCATAGAAATCTCCACACAAGACTTGAAGGTGTATGTAGGTATTCTTTTACACTTTGATCGGTCCATGCTCACGACTTTTTATGGATCACAATTATGCTGAAAAGTGTATTTTGCGTACGCTGGTTGGGAAAGTTTTGGAATAGTTTGAATAGAAATGAGTATTATAGTCCGAGCTACTTTACAAAGCAGATTTGTTCAGGTTATGGTCCTTTAGAAAAAGGATTCTGCAATACCAGTATGTAATCTGTCTTTGAATTACCCACAAACTTTGACATCAATATATTTGCTTTTATTGCATAAATTAATTAACATACTGACTACAAGTGCATACAAGTTCTTATAGACTAACTGTGTGCATGCCAGAAACAATGCTAGAGAAAAGTGTGTGACGGGGCGCATAGAGAATTTTGAGTTTCGATTGAATTATTGCAATAATAATTTTCCTTGACTAACAGGTCACTGCACTGCCGTTTTCCCTCCAAGTCGTCTCTGTTGCTTGTTCCAAGTCTACATGACGTTTACCCATGTACAACGCTTGTCGTGACAAAAATGTTAGCATTCCCAAGCCTCTTTGTACTCTCCACTGACTTCGCTTTAGACATTTTCTTCACCACTCTTTTGCCCTTTTTACTTTCTCCTAGTAAATGTGTTTCTATCCCTTTATCCTTCTGTTGCAATAGGTGTTCCAAAATATCCCACAAAAATGAACAAAGTAAAAGAGTATACCCAGCATCAGAGCTTCGGAAATAGTATTACCGGACTCGTACAGCTCTCTATGCTCGTTCCGGGGCCTTGGAACGGTCTCCATTTACTCAAACCTGAAAATGTTCTACTAGAACAAGAAATCAGGACGGAGCATAGTAGGTGGAGTTCCAGTAGTAGTGTCTGACGTTGCTGTACTATAAGCGTGTCGTGGAAGCAGTTTGACTCGTCTCTTGTGTGTACCTGCTTTGTTCACCCACCGCACCGTTGTTGGTGCTAGTGTGTGGTGATCGAATCCACAATTTGCCTCGTCTTAATTTTTTACTAGATACATACCTTATGCACTTATCATACATAGGAATTCGCAAAAGAGGTTGGAAAAATGGCTTGAAAACAGGGAATAATAATATCACATAAACATCATCATCATCACCAGCATGATTTTCCATTTTACAAGTGAAACGATTTTTAGAAGAAAAAAAAATTACAGAATGGAAGCATGAATATTGGAACAGTATTCACCTCTTTCTAAGCACATGCCTATGCACATATATTGCCTGTATATTTTTTATTTCTCTCTTTGTAAATACGCTTGCAATATGCCTACGTGCCATTCTAAGCATTTCATCTATACGAAATCATCAGCATGACCACTTGTGTATTATATAAGAAATTTTACTGCGGATATAGAGTACAATAACATGAGTTAACATGTAAAAAAGAAGAGTACCATCCATGTATTGGCATACCTATTATAACTTGCTTTATCTCTGTCTATGCACCAAACAAAGCTGTATTAAGCATACTACATAAGAAGAAGACTTTTTTTTACACGCAATATCGGATCTCTTTTCTGTTTTATTTTTCTGTGTGGTTACACCTATTAAAATGTATGTGCATTACTATTGTTGCAAGTAATAGTAAGAAGAAGTAGACGCGAGGTTCATGGGATCTTTCAAGTTACTAGTTACACACTTGCTTGTGGAGGTGTATTCTGGTGTGTGCGCGTGTAGTAAAGTGGAGTATTGCATTTTTACTGCGAGACAGAGAGGAGAGGAGCAACCCAACAGATCTGGTAAATGTGTTATTCCTTGTCCTTATGGAAGTCTACATGGAATTATACAAAAGCAAGAGAGAGAGAGAGACAGACACAGAGATAGGGCTACCAAAAGCAGTATTACTATTAGTATGCAGTTACCACTATTACAGAAAAAAACAGAGGGCACAACGGCAACAGAAGCGATGTTATGGTATAATATAACCTCCAACTCCATCAGAACAGGAGAAGTATTCTCATTATTGTGCTGTGTGGTGTGGGATAGTTTTACTACCACTACTCTTGTGACACGGTCAAGACTGTGCGCCTCTTCCTCATAGAAAAATCGTATTCAGTAGAAACATCATTAGATCTACAGCAGCAGCGTACCTCAAGTGAACGTATGTAGGCAATATTGCACGTAATTTTTATGCTCATTTAAAAAAAAGACCTTTATCAAACACAAGTATGTAGTCTCTCTTGACGGAGTTGGAGTGAGCTAAAATGTACAATACGATAGCGGAAAAGCTTGCATGGTAATCATGATGACGAAGAAGATGATAATGATGATGGCGATCAAGGAAAGTTTATCAAACTAAAGAAGTCTTAAAATCCCTATGTCTCTTCTTTTTTTGATGAGTTGGGCATATTTTCATGCATAAATGTACAGAAAAGAGAATATCAGTACATCCCTTGTTTTCATTGTATCATATATTATTGAATGGGATTATTGTCTGTATGTGTTGCTGGGGTTGGTGTGTAATAGTAATGGTAATGTAGCATACGATGATTATTTATCAACCGTCTTTGTGCATGCAATAATAACTTGGTATTGTAGAGTAACATGGTCCATCCTTCCTTCAACAACAGCTCAATGCTTTTTAAATATATTCCGCTTCTTTTTTACTAAATAATTTAGTTGATTTTCTCTCGTGTATAAATAAGCGCCATTCTAGCTAGACAACTCTGTTTATAATGCAGTTTAGACTCGACGTAAGATTTAGATTTGAATCATCGCATCATTGGCAAATGAACATTCATCGCATCGTAATCATGGCAAAGCAAGAAAGAACCGATCAGAGAGAAAGAGAGAGAGAGAGAAGCAGAGAAGTGATGGAGTGGGGGATAGTTCAATGCTGCTTTGTTATCATTCTTATCATCACATCGCCGCCACCAACTCTATCGCAACTACCTATGTACATAACAGTGACTCTCGTATGCACTGAATGAAACCAATACTTACCACCACTACCAATACCACTGTATCCAAATCCAATAATAGGCAATGTAATTTACGAGAGCATAGCTTATTTTGCACTCACTTACTTCTTCTTACTGAGCAGTTTATCCAGATCACTAGCATTTCCATCAAAAGAAAAATATTAGCCACTTACTCACAGTCCACCTTTTCCGCTTTCTCGATCGCTTCACTTTGTTCTTTAAAAAACTAATCATGTGTAAGCGAATGCATATATAGCTTTGTAAAAGCGTGTAAACCATTTTATTTGGAATTGGAACACGCTGTTGGTGCTACTAAAAAAGTGGGATGGTGGAGTTGAATTCGTCTTGTTAGGCGATAATAATGCATGCATACAAAAAGCATCTTAATACTGCTGATTTGTACACTATACTTGATGACTGAATTAAAATGTAATGCCTATAATATATCGGTATATTTAGGTGATGCATATTTTATGGCGCATTTTCTTCAAAACAGACTCCATGTTTCTTTTTAAAAGAAATTTTTATTATGGAATTGCTGCAAATATGCTCATGTTCTTATGTCGGGAAATGAAATAATTTAATCTTTCTGTGGTGGCGCATTGAATACTAAATTACCATATTATTTTTAAATGTAATAGCTGCAGCAACTGGTTAGCGTGGAGCTGTTTCCTCTTTTTACTTGGTCATGAGAAAAAATAAACTTGGCAAAGCGTAATTAGGTTACTTGAGCATTTGGTTAATTTAAG
>JAHZMZ010003593.1:0-21164 GCA_027743805.1 Lepidocyrtoides sp. E14 | reverse complement strand
ATAAAACATTATTGAATGTTGAAATTTGAAAAGCGGAAAAACCTTCACCTAATTTCATGCAGATTTTAAAGCTGACAAAATTCAAGAGGTGGGAACGGAAACTCAAAGAATTGTCAAACATAAAAACGATTTAGGTAAGTAATATACACAGTGCATGCCAATTTAACAGTTTTATTTAAAATGTGAAGAACAGCACTATGTACATATTATCGTATTTGGTGCATATCAGATTAATAATCCAGCACTGTTCAGCTCAGTAATCATACAAGACAAAATAAGTGTTACACTTTACCCCAAATATTGTTCTTACTAATATAACTCTACATACAATCATGCATGGAAGGACTTACTATTGCTACATAATATCCAAGTTCTTGATATTCTTTATGCTATTTTATCAATTTATACTAATAAAATATTGAAATGAATCCAAATTTTCATGACGTGGAATTGCTTTTGCTACTACATATGCAATGAAAATTTAAGTTGCATAAGTGACGACTAGATGTCACTTTTATGCATCATACATTGTCAAATCTTTAAATTATGAAACGTTGATTTGATCGATCACTAATGCACACTATATAAAAAACTGATTTAATATGCATACTAAATAAACTGTTGGAATCTCGTATTACAAAATTAAACTTAAACCGCAACGTGTTGCTTAGAATGAAACAGCCAAGCAAAAGTAATTTGCCTTATATTTACGTTGCCGCCTTTTGCTAAAAATTTTACTGCATCATGCATCAATTGGATATGATTTCTTCGGTATACTGAATAAATGGAAAAGAAGAATCGATTAATCGTGATTATTAAAACTTGATTTTCTCCTAGTCACGCAATTCTGCAAGTATTACGACAACTTCCAGAAAAGGCATCCTTAAAAAGTAAAAATACGTAAGAAGAGAAATGTAAAATTTCATGACTGCTTTAATGTTCTTCTTTTAGACACATCCATTCCTTAAAAATCAGCTCCTCCTCTTTAATGCTAATATTTTCAGAAAATTGTTAAAGCTTACCTATAATGTAGTCATCACAAAAATATTTCTCAAATTCACAACTTTGTTACTTTTGCAATGCACCAATATAACCCTATTCATTATTATACACATCCCAGATGTTTGTGACAATTTCAAAAAAAATGGTCATGAATGAATGAATGAACAACATTTTCGTGCTGATCATGATTATCATAATTTGCAATCATATTTCATACCTCATTGTTATTACTATTATTATTGGTTTGAAGGCAATGATGAGTGAGTGAGTGAAACTTTCAGTCAATGAGCCCAGCAACGGGCCATGGTCATTTTCTCAACATCATCAGAAGTCTGCAGAATTGCGGTATATAAAGAACTGAATGAGCACACTATCAAAAATGTTCGTCCCCCGAGTAAATCTAGTTGGATTGGAATGGATACAACTATACTTATAGCATCATAATCACCACCACCTCACCATCTTTCCGTCCTCATCCCTGTCCGTCATTCAAATTCATTTGAATCTTTGCAAGTTGAAGCATGTATGATGATATCATTACAAAAACTACTCTGATCGGACATGGTAATCATTAACAGCACCTGAATTCATGAAATAACACTCCTTTTATTCTTAAATCTTTTTTTTTTGCTTCAACAAACAACAGCCCGTTTTCTTGTTCGTATTACTGGCAATCCAAAACTGATTAGAAGAAGAACAAGTAAGAGAGACATTAAAAGATAAAAATGCAGCATCGCACATACCGCGTCACCATAATCTCGGGAAAATATTTTGCTGGGTGATGATGAACAATGCAGTAATCTTTGGTATCGTAACTATAATTATTATTTTTAAACCGTATTCCATTCATTCCAAGGATGATTGTTATAGTGCATAGAAATAATCATGCCGATTTTTTGCTGGTTTTAATAATATATTCTTATTCGATATGAGCCTGCAGCAATTCTATTTTCCATACTAGACATTCTGGCACGAACGGACAGCTTCGAGTTTTTGACTTGAGTCTCATATTATTATTTATTATTTGCAATATAAACGTAGTTAGTCTTCATCACTTCATTACTATCATATTAAGTATGAAGCAAAATAGTTGGGTCTTCAACTGTACGTGCATGCATAAATGAATTGATTCGATAAAAATATTTTTTTTGCTAATAGGCATGTTCATTCCAAGCAGTAATTGCAATTAATTGTCGAAATATTCAAATGAAGATGAATGTAAGCTAGAAGTAACCAAATATTGAATAAAATTAAGTCATGAACTAGAAATTTTTTGCTTATTGGAGGCCACACAATACATTCAAGCTGCTGTGCGTATTTTCTTATCAACAAACCAAATTCCATTCTTATTCTACGATAATTTGTAAGCATTTTTTGTTCAGGTTTTTTATTACTTAAATAAAAACCTTGCAATAATGATGTGATTATATAATAATAGAAAACAGGGCCAGCTGGAGAGTGACAAAAATCTTAGAAGGACTAATTAGTCTGGTAAAACTGAGCTCCTAATTTCCTGTATTAGTAAATTTATTATTATATCTTTGCTGATATTATGATGAAGTGTATATTAAGACGTACACGAGCTAATAAATTCCACACAAAAATCTTTCCTGATGAATAATCCACCTTTAAAGTTAATACCTTTCATGAAGACATAATATATGCATTCATATAAGTATGCTGAGTTACTACTTCTACCTGGTTTCAATAGACAGCTATGAAATACATTGTCATTCATAAAATACTGTAAACCAAGCCTTTATTTCCCTTCCTTCGATAATCCCTTTTCACATACCTATTATTCATACATAAGGATTTAAATGAGCACAAAATTAAGGTTGTACAATATGAAAATCCATAAGATGAGGAGAATCATGTGAGGAGTATCTAAATGTTGTGAATGAAATGAAAGAGAGAGAGAGAGAGACAGAAAAAAGAAACGGCATAGGTGCTGCTAATTAATAATTCTTTACTTCTGGCAGTTTGTATTGAAAGATGAGCAGTTATTTTAATGTCTTGTCTGTATGAATCTACAGCACATACAACTGTGTATCCCTAATTTACTCTCTCCCTCTCTCTTACACACTCGAAGAAAAATGCAGTATGTATACCGTATTTTTAATTTGTAAGTTCATTTTTATATCTGTTTCATCAGTTCACAATTTTTTAAAACGAAACTCTGTGCTGTCTACCTGCACACAAACAAACAATAAGAATAATAAGATACACGGACATTTATGTACAAAATATTGTAAATACTTTTTATTTCAAAAGCAAGGTAAATACTACTCCACTTGAAGATGCAAATGTACACAATTTTCCATTTTGACTACCACATCAACACTACTATTATTATTTGCTTGAATACATTTTAATACATTATGGATGAGGAACGCGCACCTTTTAAAAATACTTCAACGGATACGTACTGCATTGCTTTTTATGGAGAGAATTACATGCCTACCTGAAAGGTAAAACAAAGTTGTTAGAAATGCCATAAAGCACATGTCACGTAGTAGGTAATTTCATATATGCATAACATGGGCTACATTGGCAGCCAGCATTTTTTCTCACAGATGCGATGCTGACGGATACACACTGTCAGGTAAGCAATTATAACTGCCAAAAAGAGGATTCTAAAATTATGTGTTGGTATGCACATCCATTTGCATTAGTTGTGTGAAGGAGTAAATGAATGGAAAGTAGTAAGCTTACAAGAATGTTTATATTATTCACGTCATTTTCTTAGCTCAACAAACACTCAGCTATATGGGTGCTAGGTGCTATGTATATGTCCTTTATTCCGACGTTACATGCTTACTCAAGTATGCATACAAAATACAAATTATTGATGCCGAGCCTACGAAACTTTACTTGAATGGAACTCCTTTTTTCCTTTCAACGAACGAAGTAACATTCACGTTGATCAGTGGTTGTTTTCCTCAAGGCAGAACACAATTATAATATAAAACATGCATATTATAAAACTCCATCATACATAAATATCCTCCTGCCAACATCATCATCACCATCATCGTCACTAAAAGCTTATTAGCTCAAATGACCAATTGAGTCAACGGGTGGAAGTGTACTTCAAACAACATCATGAAAAGAAAGAAAGATGAGAGCAAAGCTAATGTTATTTGCTCTCCTCCTCTGGCAAGTAAAAAGATATGATAACTGAAGTTTGTTGGGGCCACGCTGTCTGGCTTTGACTCTTTGGACCTCATGTCATTCAAGATTATTATCATTAACAACACCAATGGCTAATATTGGTAAATGTACATATTAATTTGAAACATCCTGAGGTGCATAAATGGTCTATACTTTGAATGGCTAATCTACACATAGTGTACTTGATAATGACGTTCTATTGCGTTCATAACATAATAGTTTTCAAGGTTCTTTTCAAATCTTCCCAAGATGTTGTAGACTCCATTAGTCAAACTTTAATGTAAAACGAGTGATGAGTATGCACCTTAAATCTAGGCAAGAATGTACATTAACTACATGTAAGGTGGATGGGTTAATGAGGACGGCGACAAAATGTCTGGTATTTCTGTAAAGGTTTATTATGGTAATCTACAATAATAAATACTTCATCGGAATGCTTTCGCCCTTTTACCCTTCTAAACCTTAAAGCTTTATTTATTATCCATCAAATGATACAAAAGGATAAAAATAGATGCCTGCCATAAATAAGAAATATTATGTCAAAGTGAGGGAATCCAGTAATAACTTATACTTAATTTATTAGCTTTCTCTTTTCAAACAGATTAAGTTCTCTGAAAATCATTGCTGAACTTTAATATTTATAATTCCGGTATGTCAATATTAAATGTCATTTTAGAAAAGCTTAAGTTTCTCCATTGTTAGAGAAATTCAGAACCATAAATTGAGGCATCTGTTAAACCTCGAGAAAAAATTTATTTGAAAACTACTACTGTTTCAAGAGAAAACGTGACTTACGAAGAAAATATTTAGCTGCCATGCATTAGAATGTCGAAGAAACATATTTTCATGAGGTTTGGTTAAGACCTAAAGTGTGTCTTCTACTATTTTGCTCAGTATGTCATAAAAAATTAGGTTTACAATCCAGCAAGCAACAAAAACATCAGTTTACAATTTTGTTGTTGATGTTGCCATTTTCTGGAAAAGAATCTGTTTTTGCAACTTTCAGCATCCTGTGCAACAAAACGTAGTTTGCATTCCAACCCAAATATGTTTTAGCCCCTCGTAAACAATGTGGGCTGGACAGTAAAAATTTTTCTTGCAAAACAATTTTATTACCTTACTGCTAGCATCTCTAAAGTATTTTGTTTATTGCATACCTATATTTTTATTAGCTGGCGAAAGGTGTAAAACATTTCATTTTCAAACATATTAAGGAAAGCTTGCTTTGAAAACATTTTTATCACGCTGTAACATCAGCATCAAGTTTGCATTTTACAAAAGGTTATGTGATTTTAAAATATTAACAAAGTTATAAAAATTCAACGTTTAGAAAGATCCAACAAATTTTTTCCAATGCCTATGGGCTATATACTATTCCGAACGAAGTGGTCATATTGTTATTCAAGAGGGAGCATTGCAATATATATGTGCTCTTATTTAATGTATAGAATAGGTCAATATAGTTCAACAGACCATAGGTCACTAATTAGTTGCTTATCATTTTTCAAGTAGATATTTCTATCGGGAAATGCTATCACGTACATTCAAAATTTACTTGAACCTGAAATTCATCCAGCACAGCATGATGAAATGAATGAAAATAATCACAAAATATTGTTTGTTTATTTTTTTACATAAGCTAACAAAGTGTATACTATTGTCAGTACGCTATATTTTCTGATCAAACGATGATTTTGAAATCCACACGTTGCAACAGTAAATGGCTTTTATACAAGCATAAATAGGCACATTATAAACTTTTCGCTTTGCCTTTTCTGACTAAAGTAAGTGAGCTTATCATTGTATTATTTTACGAATTAATGTATTTCTAATGTAATCCAATAGCTTACAATACTTTTGTTTTGCTATCAGAGTGGACTTGGAAAATTAATATATTATCGCAGGTGTATACTGTATACCAACCAGCAGTAAAAGTTGGGTGGGCTTACATTTCAATTTATTAAAAAAAAGAAGGCAGGAATTTATTATGCCCATCAATACATATCATCAGATAACTGGGTGGCCTGACCCTTTTACTCTGTTCCCACTGTTTTCTTCTACATGCTGCTATTGCATCCTTTTCTGTTGTAATAATATGTCAGTTGTAAGTTGGAACAGTAAGAACAGCCGTTTTTATACCAAGCTGCGTCACAGCCATGTAATAATGTGTAAGCAGAAACTGAAAACAGACAATTGTTTTAAATTGATTGAAGCGTTTCCTTGTGGTTTCTTATCCCTTCTTTACTAACATTGGTCTAAACTTTTCTTGGTGCTATTTTTATTTACCGTCAACTGAATTCAAATTTAACGCTGGATCCTACTAAATAATGGCATATAGTATGAAAATATGTGTATAAAATACATAATGCGTCATAATCAGAGGTTGAAAAAATCAAGCAACCGAATTCCTCTTGATCAACTTAATTCTGTAGGTTACAAAGGTGCACATTCTAAATATGTGTATAAAATACATAATGCGTCATAATCAGAGGTTGAAAAAATCAAGCAACCGAATTCCTCTTGATCAACTTAATTCTGTAGGTTACAAAGGTACATATTCATGTCATGTAGCAATTTATGCATCTTTGCACCCTTCCCTATTTTCTTTTATAAAATGCATTTAGAAAAAATTAGTATTGTGAGTAGTTTTATGTGGTTATCTATGAAGACATTTTGAATAGTTGTTTAACCTTTTTTACTATATACATCAAAGTAGCGTAAGAAAGTATCATGCAACTCGGCACGTACCCACCTCTATCCCAAACACATCACTTCCGTACCACCGCAGAAACAATTGAAGCATATATCAATCTATTCTTCGAAATCACAGGCATTTCTCTTCTCATTTTTAAGGAATAAATTTGCTACGTTTGAAGGAAATACTATACGTATACATTCCACACAATGTTTGAAAGAATTGATGGACCGACCGATGGGACAAAGGCATAAAGTGGTTTCCCCCTACTGAACAGAGACTGGTCCCTTTCCGTCTCCCAACTCTCAAGAATTCTTCACAATTGTCTTACCAAATAATTGGTGTACACAAAACTTGAATACAAATTTAATGCTGTAGAACAAGGTGAAGCTATTATGCTATGCAAGGAACAAATTTACTACATACATATGTATAAAATTAGACCTAAAAGCGTGCATGATGGACGGGATGGAAGAGGAAAACTCAAAACTCTCAAAAATTCCACGTCAAAAAGGGTTAGATAGAGGGAAAACAAGTAAGTAGGCAGAGAAGAAAAAGATCCTTGTTCAACAATTTTTCTCTTTGTTGTTGCTGCTGTAATTTGGGTAGAGCCACGCATGCAGGGTCTTATTTTAAAATTCCTCTGTAGTCTATCGTATGTACATACATACTTGGGTATACATGCATGCGTATCTTTCACATTTAAACATTTTATATAAAAGCCTGATATTTTATACGATGAAGCTGAGGAAAAGGAAGGTTCCATTTTGTCTTGGAGTCGCTTGCTATAAACTTTAAGGAAAAGGCAAAACAAGAACCCCAGCTGTCTAGCAAGTCTGTCTCTTCTAAGAGCATTTTTTCTGTTTGCCGTTAGTTCACTTAGGCAGCATATTTCAATTGAAGTGCATCACTTGATATGTGTATGTATGTAGGCATGCTTGTAAATATAATATGATAAAATTCAGAGTATGTATAATATGGCATGTCTTAGGGATGACAGTTTACTTTTTGGGAAAAAGGTCTCTTACTAACTGGTGACAATTCGGAAACCTTATTAAATTTTAAACTGCCAACGATATATACATGCATACACCTTTCTTCTGTGTAATATTAAAATCTTCTGTGGCACACACATGAATTGACAACTGTCTATAATAAAAAAATGCTTGAAACACAAAAATGTTATAACTTGCATGCATGGCTGACAAAAGTTCAGTTCTCAACGATAAAACTTTCATTCAGCTGAACCAAAACACAGTGCAATGTACTTCATTTGTTCATCAACAACTGTGAGTTGAAGTAGTAAATGGTGATAATTTACGATCGTATGCCAAGTTAATGTTTACAGATATATTTTCTGTTTGAAGTAATAATGCTCAAAAAATGATTATGACCCAGTACCAAGAGGATGGATAAATTAAAGAGAATTCAAATGTGAAAAAAGGTTCAAGCTTATTCCAATAGTTGGAGAAAAGAGTAACGAAATACTTTAATTTCATATACTGTCCAGGCATATATTCTTAAGTTAAAAATGGGTGTATGTAAAACACTTGAGCAATGATTCACCTGTTCTCTTCTCGAAACACCTACCTATGCATGTAAGTTTCCACTTTTCTACTGCTGTTGTTCTAGTAAAAGACGCTGAGATGTCTACGCAAACATTTTAAAAACAATAATATGTGTATATTTTTCTAATAGAATTCCGTGTTGTCCTGTCATTCGATTGATGAGTGATCCCATCATATTTTCTACTCTCCCGCTCCGCTGCAGTTATTCTGTTTTTTTCTTTTGACCTGAGCATAACCTTGATTGTTGCCATCTGAAGAATTCTAAAATCCCCCATGACATGCAAATACACACATGCACATTAAGTAATCCCTAAATTTTAGTGTATATTGATATCAGTATATAACATTCAACAGACGAACACTAAATATTATCGGAAAGAAAGTCGTAATCACTATATTGCTGTTGTTTATTTTTGATTTCCGAACCCATTGTTCATGTGAACCTACATAAATATCTATTTCACTCTCAGAATACGATAACATTTTTAACGTGAAGTATTCATGCTTGTCATCAGGTAACATGATTTAACTCCAAATCTTCATCAATTACCCAGTCAGTTGTACTGACAGGCAATACAATCAACTGGGACATTTTAAAACTCCAGTAGGGCTTCAGTTTCTTGCTCCTTTAAAAAAATGCATTCCGATGGATGAATGCGATTGGAGTAAAAAAAGTCATTGCTTACTGCTCATGGGACACAATAAATTCATTGTACAGTTTTATTGAAACACGCCCTCGTGATTTGTAGCTGAGCACCATACCCGAACCGACAAAGTTTGTGGAATTGGACAACTCAAACAATTTAAACAATGCTGGTTGTTATTTACCCTTTTTTAAGCAGCAAAGAAAGATCCAGCAGTGAGCACCGATCAAAAATGTGATAGGGGCGATTTTTACACGGGCTTTTAAATAACTATCACTTGTACACTCGTAGTACCTATATAACAGATATACAAGTATACCTACAAAAAGCAATGGCTGTGTTTTTTTACAAGATTTCATAAAGAAGTATTTTTCTGAAGAAAAATTATTGATTTTTTTTGGAAACCATATCATTATGTTTTAAGCTTAAGATTTTTTATTGTAAAGATGATTCACAAGATTCCGACAACATCGACGCAATTTCTTGTGAATGAAAATCGTGTGTATCCAAAAGGTGTTTGAATGTGTCATGTTAAGGTCACAGTTTTTACGTAGGAGAGGTAGAAATACTAAAGCCCAAAGCAGGATATTATTCAGTGCTGATCTCATCAAAATAACAATGGAGCTGTGGTGGTGAGAGAGGGAGAGAATCTTGTGAAAAAAATAATATTCTTTTATTTATTAGAAAAACATTTTATGGCAATGCATGTAACATGTAATAATAATAATAAAATGTATGTACTTGAGAGAGTCTTATTTAACACACACCAATTATTGAATCAGGATTTTGGGAGAGTCACTTATCGTCACCACTCATCATCATCATCATCAACAATATCCTCATCAACATCAAATATGAAAACAACAACCTACATAATAAGCACTTAACATTATACTAAAAAACCGTGTGGATGATTTGCAACATTTTTAGTTCCTAACCAGATATAACCGCAAAATTTGTACGAAACTTACGAAAAGTAGGCACGCTCGTTATCCTCCATACATGAATAGAAATGTAAAATACCTATGCACATTTATGAATGACATGGTAGTTTCAGAGTATGTGCTGATGCCACATACCTGTTCTCCTCTTCTCGACGTGGTCATTTTTTGCAACAATTTTGTCTACTGAGTGAGTGTGCATAGTATTACAATCGTGCCAAATTAATTACAGATAAGGGAATTCACCACACTCGACCCAACAAGAAAAAAAAAGAGATTTCATTGAACAATGTAGTAAGACCATCACTATACATACATACACACACACACACGGACCAAGTGCGAGCCAAATTGTATTTTCATTCTTATAACTTCATTTTGTTGTAAAAAGCAGGAAAGTTTTTTTTTTGCAAAAAAATGTTACCAGTGCACAGAGTCGTGTTTAAAAGAACTACACATACTTTTAGTTCTCCACTTCTTTCTGAATGAATGAAATTGACCACCACCATTATTACCCCACGTTCTCATCATCATCATCATCATCACTAAGACTTCTTAATTCGCTGTGGTGGTAATGCGTATTTTATGTATTATCCATTTCATTTCCAAAAACAATGTTGGCTCGTGTGGCATGTAAAATTAACGTTGACGACACCTATGTCATCACCACCACTCCACAAGCTTGTTTCGCTTCTTTAAACCAAACCTGTGTGGTTAGCAAGTGAAGTGACCACTACTCTATTATCATCATCAAACACAATCAGATAGGTGTGGAATTACCCTGATTATATACGAAATTCCTTCGTCATTTTTTCAAAACATTCTTCATCAGTACCATCATTTAAACAAGGAGGTTTAATAAAAGCTACAAAGGAGATCCAGTGGGTATAAAGGTTAACAAGCATATAATCACCCTGTAGGTTGGTCAAAACAAAAAATCGGAGTTATGAACTTCATAGAAATTAAATGGAAATTACTTGAACGCGTAGTTTCCAGCTAGGGTAAAAAAACTGCTTGCCTAATGATTGAATGACGAAGATATTCTTTTGGGATACTCTTGCACTATCAAATCATACCTGATACAATCAAATATCATTCCTGCCCCCCTAAAGCTTATTGAAACTTACGCTAAAGCTTACATAATCAAACTTTTTACGAAAGCCATCATAATATGGTCAAAATAATGGTCAAAATAATAGTCAACACCTGTACATATACACATCGTGTTGAAATGTCAGCGGTTTTCTTATTTATTCCCCTATAATTATAACAGTCTTTCACATTTTAGCGTATTTTCTTTAACATAATAATAATAGTAAAAGTAAAATATTTCACGTCTCAGTAATGGCATTCGAAGTTTATATTATAACAAAGCTACTTTTCTACAATTTGTGGCTTTAAAAGCAAATCCCTCTTCGAAATGACGTACTCTCACACTTCAAAGAGTGCATTATGTACCCCTCGTCGTAAGTATTTTGTGCTCTTGTCAACGTGACATAATACATAATAGACATCTCACCATTTGCCTTCACGCATATTATAAAATGAACATACTTTACAAAAAATGTGCTCTGAAAAGAAGAATAGGCGTGTGTTTGTTAAGCTCATCTTTTGTTGAATGTCCCTTCTTCGTCTTGTAAAGAAAGCATAATAAAACATCTTATTATTATGAACTCAGCAAAGAATAGAAGCTAGTCAACAATACAACGGTATGTTTGCTTTTCCTCTTTTATACCAAATTGTTCATCTTCATTCTTTATTTCCTCGTTTCATCAATGTACAACAAATAATTGCGCTTTTAATGGCCCTGGCTCATTCGCTTACTTTATTGCTTTCTATCTATTCTTCCCTTTTAACAATATGAGTAAATTTATGTACCTATGTTTGCCCGGATGCAAACATGTAAAATATTCAAGCTCATTTATTCTCCAATAACATGAACAGGAATGAGCTATTTCTATGTCTGCTCAAATAGAAGCCAATCAATAATGCACCTGTATAATCTCTTCTTTGCTCATTCTACAGATAAAGTAAGGCTGTTCCTTTAAGAAAGGTAGCCAGCTATTATAGCTACTTGACAACTCTTACTCAAAGTCAAAATAAATATTTTTTCGAGTTTGTGGCTTGGTCAAACTTTAAAAAAGCATGTAGTGGAGGGATTACCAACATCATCACCATCATCGCCGTTGTTGTTGACGCTTCGTATCTCTTTTACTGCTGCCGAAATGCACTTTATGAGCTCTTGCATACAATTTATTACAATGCAACTACAACTACATACAAAAGAATGTTCCAAGAAAAATGAACGCTCTGAAATATTATCATCATTAACATTACCATCCGCCATCCACTCACTTGCAGTATGCGTCTTTAACACCTGCTGTAAGATAATATGAATGAACACTCTATATAAAGATTATAATACTGCACTTAATAATAATAAAAGCAACATTGGCTTGAAAAGGCTTAGGGAATAAGAAGGCTAGGCTAGTCTCTTGATTTTGCCTCTAGTGATCAGCCCATCCTACCTAGCTAGACAGCTTGGCCCCACGATTTAGAAGAAAAGCAAGAGAATACCAAAGACGGAGAAGACAAAAAATTGAAAGAAAAAAGAGCCTTAAGCAGAAAACTGTCTTGTGAATAGATACTCATTCACACACGCTTTGTGTACTTCATGCACATGATAATTTTTTCCCCTATTCGTCATACACAAAATGCATGTGGCTGTTGTGCTCAAAAAACAAGTGCTTAAATAAATCTCATTACTTTATGTTCGCCTCACCTGTCCAATTGTTATTACAGGTGTTGTGTGCTGGTGGAGATATAAAATGGATAAAAATATGAAATTATATGTGAGGGCATTATTTATTTATTGATGATGATGATGACGATGACGATGATGATGCAGCTTTATAGAAGACCCAGCTAATAAACATCATATCATTCACATCATAAAAATTATTTTGTAAGAGGTGCACTTTTTGCTGCTGCTGTGCTTCTAACTCTCCTTCATCCTTACCTGCTCGCTAGCAGTATAAGCTCAATCAAACTTACAAAGAAGTTTTTTTTTTGCTGCTGCACAGCCTTTAAAAAATGGAGAAGAGTTGGTGGAGGTTTCCGTATTTTTTGCTCAAGTATTTTGTTGGCTTGGCTGGTTGGCATTTGGCAAGTTGTAAGCACAAGGCAATATTTTCAATAAGCAAAGATAGAGAATATACTAAAGTCAGCAAAAGTATCATCATCAACATCATTGTATCATCATTGTCTGTTAGTAATGAATTTAGCTGATATCCTCCCTCGCCATAGTTCAGTCAGCAAACAGCCAGCCGCTCATTTTTTGTGCAACATAAACAAAAAATAAAAAAAAACTAAATCTATGCTATGCAGCCTACTCACAGCACTTATCATTTTATGTTTTTTTACACAAGACAGAGAAAAATGCCACCAAATTTAATGAATTTTAAATAACAAGGAAGATGGACGAGAAGGAAGAGCTCTTGACACAGAGGATGAAGTTATAGCACGTAAGGTTTTATTACTACTTATTGCAAAAATTCTTATGAAAAACCACGCAGAGAGAGGGGGAAGGAGAGACATTAAAGGTAAAATAAAGTAAGCGATGAAAATAATATTAATAACATTTCAGCTCTCAGAACAGACTTACTTTGTCTTATACGAAAGCAGATGAATATCCAACAGTATTAATTAAAGAATAAGAACAATATATTCTGTAATTATCAATGCTAGTGTGTTACGATACAATAACCAAATTAGAGCTATTAAGATGCACCAACAAAAAAATCAACAAAAAGTGTGTAATAATAATATGGGTTCTTTTTTTGGCTGATATGCATTTGCCATGTGCACTGCAACATTCACATTTTGTTCTGTTTACAATATTATCCAGCACGTTCAACTTGAGTATAAATAAATTCATGTGAGCAGCAAGTAAATAGTATACTTGTTTTAAATATGGAATCAAATGCGCATTTGTCATTTTATAACATCTTGTTATGGCCAAGTATATGTATGTTGGTATTGTCATTTTAAGGATTTATATATAAAGTACAGTATTAGCGAAGAAAAATGTGTGATTTTTATGATTTTTATCATATATAGCCTTCTTTTCCTTTTTGTATCTTTCTATTAAAAGTCCCATGAGCATTAAAACAAGCGCTATATTATATTGCTGTATGAAAGAAGGATAAAAAAATAATATGTATTTACACTGTGCTACAAGCCTCTAGCAGTCAATCCTTCAAGCGAAAAGTACCTCAGAGCAATTCACCTGGGTTCTTCCGACCGTGTGTAAGTGCGTGCCTTTTAGCTTGGTCCATTCGTAGTATTCTCTTCTCTACCTATCTTCAGGTGGAAGCCTACTTATAACATGCAAAAGTATTCAAGTAAAAGCTTGACAGGAAAGAGATATTATGTATTTGCTGGGGGCTTCTTCTTCTTCAATGAATAATAATATATTGTGAGCCGACCCATTGCCGGGCCGGTGTAAGCCCAAAAATTCTTTCGTGTCTATTTGTCTACAAGTTATTGCTGTGTTAAAATAAATATTAAACATGACAAAAAATTACGTGCATTTCCTATGCAAGTCATCATTTTTATCACACCATGAAGTCTTCAAATTATACTACAGTGGACAGGCATAGCACATCCCTCTCCCAAAAAAAGAGATAATATGCAGAAATGCAAGAATTTTTTACACGTTTTACATTTGTAAGAAGCAGCTTATCCAAAATGATAGACTTGAAAATTCAAATGAGTTTCATTCTGAAAAAAAAAAAAACTTGCTGTTGATAATGATGATAAGAGGACGGTGATGATGGTGTGATGAGCATGTATCGGTGAATGATCATCATAAGTTGAACCAACAATAAAAATATTTAGCAGGTAATACTTCTGCATGTACATGGATATAATATGCAATGTGTGCCTTGTTGCCCAGTTCTCTCTACGTGCAGAAGAGTTCAGCCAGACTCTGTGCATGGACATTATTGTACAAGTTAGCCAAAATGACCATGTACTTACCTGCTCACAGGTACAATATGCTTTTGCTTCTTCTCTCACCTTTATTTCTTATACGTATTGGGACTTATTCATCGGTATTTACTTTTATTCTTCACAGCAGTGTTTTTGAGGCAGGTACAGAAGGAAGATTGAATTGTGAAATTGTGAAGAAGGGCATATCTCTCTCTCTCTCTCTCTCTCTCTTCAATGGGTACTAATAAGGTGTGTGTGTGTGTGTGTGTGTTTCTACATGAAACAAAAATGTGTGATGAGCTGACTCTATCTCTCTAAACACCAGCCTCCACTTTTCGTATATTATAGTTAGTAACTGATGGCATTTTTCCTAAGTATCATTATGGACTATAATGATAGAGGTGTATGAGTGCGTAGTACAATAGGAAAAGCTACTTTCCTTAATATTACCGTGACGGCGTACCTGCCTTCTTCTTCTCCGCTCTGTCCTTACTATATGCCTTATAAATTGTTCCTTAAACGTTTCATACAGGTACAAATATATAGTCAATGCTTGTGCAACAATAACATGAATCCATATTACCTCTACCACACACTTTTTGTGTCGTGTATTAACTTAAGCTGCACTTCATATTATAGATGGATACTTACATCAAAAAAAGTTTGTGCTGCATGTATGGCTTATTTAGTTCTGAGGAAAGACAAAACTAACATCATCATAAAGTTCACGAGAGAGAAAAATTCACAGCAACATTATCATCATCCTCGTCGTCATCACAAGTATTATATTCCATATATTATCTTCCATGGCGTATCATCATCCACACATATACCTGTGAACTAGCTCTTTTCCTTACCTTTATTACTTCACAGATCCTATACAGACGCATACCTGGTCAGTCAGATCAGTTGAAGAGCTGTCGTAAACGTGCAATGAGTGTGTCTGGTGATTGCTAACAGTGTCGCATCTTCATAAGTAATAATATTGTTACTTGTGATGATAACAAGAATGAAAAAAACATTACTACTAAATACTTATTAGTATTTTTTTCGCAAATAATTTTTTAAATACATTACAAGATAGACAATAAAGTGAAAAAAGCATCGTGATGGTGGAACTAGCTGCTGTACAAGGGAATATCTAGTACCTAAGACAATAGTCCCATGTATCCATTACGTTAAGAAAGTGCACTATGGACATTATACGAATATTAGCAAAAAAAATGGTCATCATACATCTCAGAAAAGTTACCAACAACTTGTAGACGCACACAAGCACAGCGAGAGAGAGGACTTTCCTGCTGGCTCCTCATCTTTGTCACTCACTCACTTTAGTGATAAATATTGCTACTGTGATGATAACAAGATTGAAAACAATTAATACTAAATACTTATTAGTATTTTAGTGTTTTTTACAACAAATTTTTACATTACAAGATAGCAAAGTGAAAAAAGTTGTGGCGGTGATACCTAAGACAATAGTCCCATGTATTCATTACGTTAAGAAAGTGCAGTATGAACATAACAAGAATATTAGCAAAAAAATGATGTTCACACATCCCAAAAAATTGACCAACTGGCAGTAGTTGTAGTAGACGCAAAAAAGCACAGCAAGAGAGGAAATTCCTGCTCGCTCCTCATCTTTGTCAGTCGCTCACTTCAATGTGAAAAAAATACTTGTACACTCGCAGCAAGTGAATATTGTGAAAGAACATTACGTATTACTACATAAAAAAACACTTTTAGTGGATAGACGAAGGGCGAAAAAAGCAAATGTGAGGAAAATGGGGCCTATTACTCAAAATCCCGATTACAATCATAATCATTGTCAACAGGAACAGCACCACAACGGTGGTCATCATGATCATTGTGGTGACCGCTGTTGCTTTGATGCGGGGAGAAGCTGTGGCAGCCAACGGATTGCAGCTATTATAACGTGTCCCCTGAGAAGGATCACTAATAATAGTGATGACGTGAACCAGGTTGGCGAGAAGAAGATGGAAGTTTATCATTCCCACTTTACCTGCGACACCAATTGCCCCAGTAATAGTCACATTAAAAACACCCCTTGTAACAACAACAATCATAGTTTAATTAGCCGTGATAATAGTTCTTCTCCATCACCAACCTTTCTTTGTGCTACACCAAAAAGAAACAATTCTCTCAACCGAAATGATTCTAAATCATCTGCACTTGCTAATGACAGTAGCATTTGTAGAAGGAGAGATAGTGTTGAAAATAGTTTTAACGATAATCTTAATAATGCCCGTGGGAAGTAGCAGTTATGTTACGGATAAAAGTAAAAGAGGTGTAAGGAGTAGTAGTAGAAATTTGCTAACTAGACTACGTGTCTATTACCTCTTTGTGATGCTCCTCATTCTGGACCTGAGCGATCTTAGTAGTATTCTACTTGTTCCAAGTTTTTGTACCACTACCAGTTACAGTAGTTGTGAAGTATTGAACAATATTGCTTTAACAATGGGAAATCGCAATAAATTTATTGTGAATGGAGAATTCAACAATAAAAATGGTCATCAAAATGGCTTAATAGGAGGACTGACATTTTCTCCTGAAGCTCCGATTCTGCGAATGGACTCTTTCTTTGGTAACCCTATTGAAGATCAATTGACAGGTTAGTGTACTTACTTTTCAGACAATGTTTGTTTTGGCAGTTGTAAATTATGTAGAGTAAAAACATAAACCCATATCAAACTATATAATGTAATGATATGCATGCTGTAAAATTTTTATTGCCATTGATCCTATCTTTTCGCTTGACCATCATCATCGCTATTCAATGTGGAAATATTTATGTGTATGCATCTATGTACAAATGTAATTCACTTAAGATGATGATGGGAAAAGCTTTTCACACATTTTTGAATGAATCCATTGTCAAAAATCAAAACATCGCCCTTATGTATAGCTATGTTCTTCCTTGTGTGCGTGCATCTAGACATGAACAGTTGTGTTTAAGATCATTCAAGAAACCAAATTTATCGATTCAATGCACGCATAAAATGAGACAATGCAATGGAGAAGAAAATGTTACGCATGCATAAATAAATAAATAACAATAAAATTTAACATTGTTCCAGGCTCATCAGAATCTGAGGAGGAAGGTGAAAATATAACTGATGAGGAGAATGATAATACTAATAATGCGCATGATGCTGACAATGACGCTGACAACAACGGTGATGAGAGTAACAATATAGAGATAACTCGCACTGTCGAACCCCAAATGTTGAAACGTCTCGAGTCCAAATTTCTTCATCTGTTCAGCATGGACAAAAGACCCGAGCCACGAAAGCACAAGAAACCAATCAAAGTCCCTAAATATCTTCTTGATCTTTATCGAAAGCAAACTGGGACGGAGCTGCCCACCACAAATCTCAATTTGCCTGGGAGATATACGCGGTCAGCAAACACTGTTCGGACGTTTTATGACGAGCCTGGTAAGTATTCCGTTTGTATAATATTTACCTAAAATATATCACTTTTCCACTGGGTAATAATGCTGTTTATCTAACAAAAATAATTTTTGTGGTACTGAAAAACAAAAAAAAAAAAAAAAAAATTATACGCGTATACTTATATACCATACACAAACGGGAGTCGATAACTTACTTATTGTAAGTCACCATACATAACAATAACAATATTGCATGGTGTAGTTAGCAGCAGTGGCTGGTAATATATCATTTTGCTCCTGTATTTTATTCCTTAAAACTTCCTTTTGTCGAAGTCATAAAACTGCCATTAATATCAAGCTTTCCTGCATTTACTGCATAGGTATACCTAGGTAGAAAAGTAAAGTGCACGTTCAAGGCAAATGATGAAAGCCCAAATTGTGAGTTTCCAACTCACTTATGATGTTTCTACTTTATACTAATCTGAAAATAAAGTTATATTATAAAAGAGCTCGACTCGAAGAAAGAGGGGAAATTTTTATCTTTTCGTTTCAAGTATTATTATGTCTAAGACAGACACGCTCACAGCTCAACTCACATTTTATACTTACTTAAACTGTAACAACAACCAAAACCAGCAAACTGACTTTTTGTCGTTTGTTATTGTTTAGTGGTAGTATGAGGAGATGAGGGCAAAAAATGGAGTAAACATCGTTTTTCATAGGGAGAGTATGGGCTCAGAACAAGTGTATTGCAATGCAGTGTACACTTTGGTTTGCTGCTGGTGTGCAAGTCAACAAGGAATTGAGCCATAAACCACAATAATTTACTTGTGTTTTCCACACAAAGGAACAGCAAAAATATGTTATTTACTAGCTTTTTATTGCTGCACAACGATCTATCCCTCACAGAGGAAAATATTGCCTGGAAGCATTTTTCTAATGCCCTACGAGACGACCGTAAAAAGGGAATGGCAATAACAGTTTTTAACATTGTATGCTTACATGTAACTGTAGAAGATGGGATAAGGTGAAGGAAGTAAAATATGAAATGAAAAAAAACAACCATTAACGGTGATGAAAAGATTAGATCAGTTAGCGAAACAAGTAAAATAAGTATTAGGGTTTTATTTTGGGCTATGTCCTCTATAGGGAGCGTTCAAGTAGAATAAGATGAATGAAAATGACGTTAAATTTAGAGGTGCTGAGATGGATCTAATCATTATGATTACATACGTAAATACACATTTGGAATATATAGTTTTGAAAACGATGTTGATGATTGGGAAAGATGATAATGATGGTGGTAGTGAGAAACTTATCTGTAGCTAATGCATTCATTATAAAATTGTTTGTTTGCTTTTTCTGGGGGCGAAATTCTAGGTAATCCCAACCAGCCATCGTATCCCTGGAAAGGTCGTGAGAATCACATCAAGTTTAATTTGGACTCGATTCCGTCAATGGAAAAAGTAACTGGGTCTGAGCTCCGAATCCCATTTGAAATTACAGTATTGTTAGACAATAGTGAGAAAGTGAATAGTGAGTTGGTTAGAGAAAGTAATGCAGACAATCATGGCGCTAACTACCGTGAAGCTCAGAACGATCAAATAAAAGGTGTGCGAATCTTGCTGCACGACGTGGTGAAGCCAGCCACAAACCCGAAGTCTAAAAAGCCAAAGGAATATCATCTGCTGGAGCCCATCACCTATCCAATTGATAGTAAGATGGTGGTTCTTAGTAAAAGAAGGAACGGAACCTCCACGTTCTGGCTGACATTTGATGTGTTCCCTGCCGTAGCCAGATGGATGAGCAATCCAAAAAAGAACCATGGGCTACTTCTTGAGATATTTGGAGTGACTAATGAGGGACACAGAGTGCCTCAAGAGACTGTTATACAGAGGCATAATTTGCGAGTAAAAAGAAACATTGACGATTCAAATGTTGAGAATCATTTTGATAGCAATGAGGGTAGTAAAACAAGTAGTGAGCATGCGATTAGTGGTGGCAAAGGCCGTAACAGTATTACCACTGAGTCATCGTCGTCGTCTTCTCCATCGTCGACGTCGGCACAAAAACCATCATCAAAAAGTACACAGGATTCTGGCGAATCCTACACTACGTTTACGCCAGAGACGCCAACTTCATCGTCGGTGGTGTCCTCATCCTCTACGTCGCCAACGGAAGTGGGGGTGGCCACTGACGGCTTCATCAGCTCCTATATTGGGTAAGTACTTGTACCACTAGATCATATTAAATACATACTCGAACTATCTGTCTATCCATCTCTCTCTCTCTCTCTCTCTCTCTTACTCCAATTTTCTGCTTCTTCTCTTGCTCATTCATTCAAAGTATTTATCAGCCACGGCTCCGCTATATTATTTATGTCGAGTCAAATTGCCACCAACCTTGCACTTTACTACAACTGCACTGCGCCGTCCGCGTCCTTTCCTCCTCAACTCCTACAAAGAAAACCTGCTTCACTTTACTACCTTTACCTTACCTTTTACTACTAACCGAAAACCAAACTACTACCACTGCAATCTACAGTGATATTGTAAAGAAGCACTTCACTCCACACACACAGCAAATTATCCAGTTTGATGCGGCGTCCTTTTTTACATCATCTTGTAAAAAATAGGCTGAACATTTCATCTCTTTCTTCGTATGATACTTGTGTTCTTCTGTACTCAAAAATTAACTGTCTGTCGGACCTCTCCTTTCATCTTTGTTTTTTTT
>JAHZMZ010003592.1:0-12516 GCA_027743805.1 Lepidocyrtoides sp. E14 | reverse complement strand
TTAATATTATTTATAATTGCTTGCTCAACTTGCTCCTCTTCAGCTTCAGGAATTAAAGTGTGTGTAAAACTCTTTCCTTTTTCTCATTCTTCACCAACATAAAAGTAGAACAGAAAGAAAAAAGATGATGAAGATTAGATTGTGACGATGACTGTCTTACCGAGATTGTTGCCACTGACGCACATATTCTCATTACGTACTGTCGTAAGTCTTATAGATGAAGAATTCTTATCTTTATTAGAGACATCTAGACACCTTATAGGATTGTAATCAAAAGAGTCTATTCGGTCGTACTCGCACTAACTCAAAAAAGGAATGAACTCGATGTGGTGGTGGTGAAAGTCCAAGGGAAGAACCCTATTGATTTTATTATACTTGGATGGCTGTTAAGAACCGACCGTTAAAGCTAAGGTCTAAATAGATGATGATAATGTCTGCTAATGTCTATATGGTGAAAGTTTGTTATACGTGTGCTATGGGTCCAGGAGAACAATATGAGTCCGCATGTGTCCGAAAAGCACCTGGTTCAGGACCCGAAGCTGGAAACTTTGCTATAACTTTAGAACCGTATGACTAATGCATGTACTACTATGGTTCTATGCTATTAATCAAAGAAGGTAGATATAAGACAAGCACCTTATTTAGGTCATGAAAAAGGAAAATTACTCCAGAACTGGATAAGCTGTTGTCACCTATTTTGGCATACAGGTAGCACGAGCCAATTTTACCAATTAAAGTTCGTAGGTGTCCTAGAATGATAGATTTAAGTCAGCGAAAATAAATATCCGATCTAATCAAATTCTAAATAACCAACAGCCTTCAATTCTGACATAACCGTGGTACAGATAGATGACTTAGGCCCCACTCCACCAATGTATCTACAATTTGTCATTATATACCTACTAATATCTCCACTGATCATTCCATAAACTAAACTACATTTAAATTCATACTTTCAGCTTACACTCACAGCAGAGACAGGAAAACAAACTACAAACAAGCTAGAACCAATTTAAGGAGCGTAGTACCACATCGGTTCGTTATAGTAATAATTTTACTTTACAAATTTAGTCTTAAAACTCAAGGACAGTCTGTTTGTCAATGCACAAAATGGATTGCTTATTCGAAGGAGAATAGACCTGCATAAATACAGTAATAATGAATGACAGCAGGCAGACGTGCACTCATTGTTACTTTTATGTAAGCAATTTTTACAACCATAACCTCGCACCTTTTCATTACTAATTCAGAGTGTACTATTATCATGCACATAAATATTATTAATTTGCCTTGAAATTGCATGCAAGATACAGTTTTTCTCGATCTGTCTATCTGTAAATACATACGTCTGTCTGTTCTCGTTCTAGTATTTGTTGACAGGTTTAACTTTTTCGAATCTGTTTTTTTTTGTGAAATCTTCCATATTATTGTTATTGTTGTTGGTTTTATTCATGTCAAAATTACTATTTTTAAATCATGCAAACAAAGCGAAAACTTGCTAAGCAAGAAACTCATAACAACTCTTAACAAAAATCAAAACTAAATATAATTTGTCCCCACGCAGCAGCATACTTTGCAACCTATCTATCATCATAAAGCCCTATACAACCAATTCATAGTTCAAAACTTAAATTAAGTTAAATGCTTCTTTGTCTTACTTGGCATTTTAGAAATATCTTACTTACTCTACACACTTTTTAACACGGTTATTTCTAACCTGCTCTTTGAAACTGCATTTTTTTACGTTTATAAATAATTTTGGTAAATTTGTCCACAGGAAAATAGCACGCTAATGAAATGTTTTTAACCCAGCACTAGTTTTTGATTAATACAATTACTTTCGAAGTCAGTTATTCTTCGTTGTGCTAACGGTTTGATATAATGATGACTAAAGCAAATTTTGTTGCCACTACATATTTATGATTCTAACCATCACATAAAATGTTTCAAGTAACAGATCAATTGTTAATAACCACTGCTGCTCGTTCATAATCATTTGTGATCATCATACATCCTTTTGTTTAAAACCAACCTATATTCAACCATACTCAGAGATGGATATCCCGGGTCAGTCAACTGTTGGAGGCCGATAAATGCAAAATATTTTTTTCTGATATATTTGGATGTAAGTAGATATTATGCAATATTTCCAGATACTGAGGAAAACTACGGGGTTTTACCAGATATTTCACATGGGCTTTGTCAAATATTATCCGATATTATGGCATAAAACATGATATCATAGTATGATGGGTATTATGGGGTTTCATTGAAGAAATGTTACCCATGCAATTTGTCCGATTGCTCTATACAAAGCACTAAGCTATTTATTTAGATACAGTAAAACTTTGCAATAAGGGAACCCTATATACCGTAAACCCCGATTTACGGGATGGCTCGATTCCCCCCGTGATATTTACTATGTTAATTTCCCTTTTAATAAGGAAACTCATAATAACGGGAACCACTACCTACCGGGAGTTTTTTCCACTCCGTTGAGAGATTTTGCCTCTTTATAACAAAAATTTCCGTCAGCGGATGCATGTAAAATGACCAGAGTGTAGTACTACCAAATATCATGTCCATCATACATGAGCTTCGATATTGCTGTCTTATTGTAATGCAAATTTTCGTTACATTATGCATTAATTGTCGCCAATTCATCCATCTGTCTTCATTTTTTCAAACCTTTGCTTACAGTTAAGGGGATAAATGGATGTAAATCTTAAAATGTGAAAAGAAAGAAAATCTTTGTCCCGTAATGAGAAAATAAACATCAATGTACACTTCTTGGTTACTCAATCTACATAAATACAGATATATCATTTTGTACAACGGAGATTTCCCTTACAATGGGGTTTTTGATGTAAGGGAACCTCGATATATCGTAAATATTTAATTTTCCCCTGAGGTCCCTTATATCGAAGTTTTACTGTAATATTGCATTGCAATCTCAATTATGCATATATTAAGAAACTACTAAGAGTACTTAGTAAGAGATTGGAAACATACTGCAACTCATCAGAAGAATCACAAAGGATTAATGTGCAAAGATGAATTAATTTCGAAACGCATTGAAGTGAAATACTCATTTGTCAAATATTATATTGCATTGTGTAGTCATGCGTAACGGTCACGGTACGCAGCTAAACAATATGTGATATTGCAAACCGACGAAATTGTCTAACGTTAGTTATCTCTATTCGGCAGCACTGAATCCGCACATTAGCAATGGCCTATGACGACGACATTGTGCGGTATGAGTACAGTATGCAAAGTGATCATGAACAGAATTTCGTCAAAGAGTTTTACATGGTGAAGGACAACTCAGGACAAGACAAACAGACAAAGAGGCGACGCCAAATTGCTTCAGTCTGCCTAGAATCTATGGTTACCACTTTGACACTTTCCAACTTTTAAAATTGTAATGATGATGAATTCCGTGTCAATTTCAATTAAGCAAGTATAATGCGTGCTGAAGTCTTCAGCCTGAAAAAGATCAACATGTTTGATCGAAAGCTTCACAGAATAATGACCTGTTATACCGTTACTTCTAATCATAATTGCTAGTTACTTTGTATGATCTGATCTGGCTGTCCATGTCAATAGTATTGCATGTCGGATGAAGTGAAGTGGGGCAGCATTTTTTAAACTTTTTAAATAAAACTTTTCTTTTTAAACCAGCCTGACCTGACCTATCCTAAAATATCCCCTAATCTAATGTAAATAATTTGTAATTTATGATGGCCTTAATTAATGAGTTTTTCGAAATAAGTTGTATTTGTCAGTGGGAAAAAGCAAAATTGTTGGTGTACCTTACTAACTACTAGGCTGAACACAACCCTTACAATGCACGGCAATATAAATACGGTATGTATGTACTTTGTGATATAAGGGGATATATCATCAGTAATTGTCTAATGATGCCGGACTTCACGTAGTACTCTAAATAGCCAGTCCCAGGTATCAGTACTACGCCACATGTATTTCCTGATGATTGTCGAATATCCGATGTTATGGCATCATCTAGTACACAGTATCTTGGAATTTTCGCATATTGATTGCACATGAAAATTGCTCCCTGCAGATTACTAGCATGTGATCTGGTCACAGATTCCACATTGTAGGTATTTTACTAACCACACTCTCATTATTCGTAGCTGGGCTGGGACTTTTTGCCAGTTTGTTTTCTCATTCGTCTATGACTTCAATACTGCACAAATTTGAATATTATCCGTGCGCACGACATATTAGTACCATACTTAGCGAAAGAATTTATGTCAAGTCATTGCAAAATAAGCAAAAATTGTTAATATGCATGAGCATTTTTTTATGCTTCAACATCAAGCTATTTATGCAAGTGTTGGCAATTTTGCAAGTGTTGCACTATTGGTGCAAGCATACATTTCAATGAGCTACGACCTTAGCTTAGTAAGGTCTTCGAGACCACAAACGCATTTATTTTCAAACTTGAGTTACACTTTGCAGGCATGTTTTGCACATTTGTCGTCCTACTGCGTGCGACATTCTCACATTATTGACATTTTGTTTTTTAGTGGATCTTTTGTGCCTCCTCTGTATCTTTTATGTATCTCTTCTTACCATACGTTATGAAAGGCCTACTAGTATAAGCTATATCACCCTGCAGTCCGAAGAAGGTTACCCTTAGAAGATAACTTTTGAGGGCAAACTTTTAACTTGGAAAGGTTCTGTTTCTGAAAAAAGAATAGACCATTGCATTGGAAAAACACATTTTATTTCCTTTCTACGCAATGTGTATCACGCATTGAGTCAACGGGGGTGTACAACGTTGGGTAATATGGAGAATAACTTTGAAAACTGAGCGACAATACACCTATCCATGCATTGCGGTGTTCAGTGCCCAAAAAATAGTTTGATCGTTGCATAAACGTATGCATATAACTCCATCCTTTGCTCGTCGCTCGTTCCAATGTCACCCTGAAGTGCAAACGGTACAGCACTATAAACCTTTTGCATCGATGAAATTTAATTGAATTCAAAATCCTAAAGTTCTAAACAAGATGATATTTAAAAGTTAAGCAACCGCTAATAAATTGAGCTTTGGCCCTAGTTTAAAACAACATGATTGATTTTTTTTGCAATTCTATACTGGGACACAAAAATCTACGACCATACCATTACCTCCAAGAATTACTATTTTTCACTAAATAATTAAAGGGAAAATTTTGTATTCAGAATACAAATTTGTACTTAACCATTGCTGAAAGAAAATATTTTCAGGTCGCACCAGAGCTTGCTACTATTGCTAGTTTTAAAAATAAAGATAGCGTTCAAAGTGTACGTTTGAGGCAGCCTACGACGATTCTCGGTAGCACAATACAGTGATATCAGTCTTACATTTCAAAATTCCAGTTTACCTAGGACGCTGGTTTTCAATCCCAGAGTTCATAGTGATCCAAAATTAGGTTATGCAAAATTTTGAAGATAACGTAGAAAAAGTTTTTTCTTCCATTTGCCATATTATCTAGGTATCTTGTTCCCAAGACTCGTGAGCAGGCAGGCATTTCTTCCCAGTCAAGATGGCTCTTATCCATTTCTGTGCTGTTTTTAAAATATGCCCATGAATAATAAGTGAACGAACATATTAGAAATGATATAATTGGTGCGTTTTCGATCTTTTATTTTTCATAATAAAAATTAGCTTATATTTTTGGTTTCATGACATTGTTTTGTTTAGCAACCATGTGATTCACACTCACAAGAATTAAAAAACTCTTATACTCTGTTTCAGTTTTTAAAAATACAAATGTTTCGGAACATCACAAATCTAAAATTCCACTCAAATCTCACTTCTAAACGCAAATAACTCTAGCGGAAAGGCAGCTTTTACGAGGATCAACTCATTCATTACTATCTCTATACCTTCACAAAATTTTATATTTTATCACCAACTAGTTTAAAATCATAGTATGAGATGAAACCTTAAAAGTAAATATTTTAAAAGTGGCACTGACTGATCATTTTTATCCGCGCCCGTGTCCTTTCTATGATGTCATCTTCAAGATACCAACGAGGTTTTGAGATTATTCTCTTCACAAACAAATTACCTTGAGTTAGAAGGGTTAAAAAGTATATTTCAAACAGTATCAAACTATTTATTTAATCCAACATTTCCCGGTAGTAAAATCTTTTCCATAGTTTATACGCGATACTACTTTTAAAATTGACTGTTTTCTTCAAGTCCCCTACTGAAAGTAATTTGGCAAGATACTATCTATAATGTGAATTTTAATATGTAGTATTGATAATGACCACATCAGCATTTAACCATCATATGTAATGTTTTTGTTCAAACAAGTAGATAGTAATTATTTCTATGTAAATTATCTAATATTTTCTTTTATCTTTACGCATGTTTGATCTTGTATTGGATATTGTTGAAACATGCTGAAATGAGTCACTGAAACTAACTACTGTTAAAAATACTGTTAACACAAAAAACTTCTCACTTATTTTAAGGATTTTGTTTGCAAAAATGTTGAGAAAAGTCTTTGAAATCACGACGTCAATATCGAATACGCGCTTCAATGAATTTCAATCTGACCTGTGCACTTACTTTGTAAAATGCCAAATCTTATTAATTTCAATGAGAAATATGTCTCATGTTAACTGAAAACATAATCAAATCACTTCTTTCCAACGGTTAAGCGATGATTCATCGATACTTTGAATGCTCATTGTACAGTAATAGCACAGTGTAATTGTACTTTTTGTTTAAAAAAGATAATTAGTAGGTAATGTTCACTTTTTTTCCCGAAAAATCTAACCTTACGTAACCTTACATGTGTGCAACAACGCATGCGTAAGATCTTTTTGGCAAAGTGCGGCACCATTAAACATGGGTCCTTAACCACAAAATATGCAGACAGCTTAGCTAGAAAATGTATCCATTTAAATGTAAGAATATACAATCTACAGAAAACACTGTTTTTAACTACAGAAACGACGAAAGTGAACGTGAAGAGGTAAAATTTTCTAAATGACAAGGTAGATTAAACGATACAAAGCACTTTGTTAGTTCCGCAATAGTAAAATCAAGAAGAGATCTGTGAAATAGACCTCCTTTTCACTCACTAATTCTTTCATTTACAATAGATAGTTGAAAAGAGGCTCTAACACAATCAATCATTTCTGTAGAACGTTTCAACTCAGACAAAAAAGTTGCAAAACTGAACTTAAAACAACCAGTCTAATTTTCTTTAGACAGCATGATATGGTAAAAAATAATAGAATTATTCATCATGATAATATAAAACACATTGTGCAATGAAAGTTTTGACGGCTCCTACAATAGAACCATCTTAAACTATTTAGTTCGGCCGGTCTCGTAATAATAGACCAGAAACATGGAACAAACTAACGACAATGCTAAATGCGATTGCTAATATCATATTAGTAAATATTAAATACATAATACGTTATAGTCATAATGCTGAATCACTTATGATTATCTGGGCGATTTAAAACCTTTCATGTGCTTGGCTGAGTATTTCAGGTAAGGGAGATATCGTCAGTTTTTACGGTAACTGTTCCTTCCAGCAGGGTCTTTATTAATAAAACTTCCACGAGGTGATATCATTGACTCCTTGGCAGATTCGCTCACAATAGGAAGATCAGAATCCAAAGACATGATTTTACTGAAATGTAAAGAAAAGTTGTCAAACCACATAATATTATTACGCATACAGGATTGTAGGATAAAAAACCCTTGACGCAAAATGGTTGATCCTTACCCTTCAAAAAATGAATTGTACGAACTGGGGGCTGAATGGGAACGCCCATTTACATGCAAAGAATTTTTGCCTTTGGAATTGCTTCTCTTAAAGGGATTTTGGAAAGAGTGGTTTTTCAGCATTGTTTTCACAAGTATCAATGTGTCCAACTTTGGAATTGAACGAACACAGTTCATGATGTCATCTTCGGTCACCTCAACGTACAATACACAGTTTTCTTCTTCTGTCGGAAGAGGAAATTCGCAGCTCCGTGTTACCCAGTCATGCATCTAGTAAAGTTCAATAAAAAATGTAATCATCATAAATATTTAAGAACAAAAGTAAATGTTCGTTTTTTTGTTATTTAACATATGTCTAACCAGAACAAACATGTTGATCGTTCTGTTTTGTTATTTCAATCAACAATAAACTAAATTTATACTACCAAAAGAAACAAGAGTTACTAGATTACTGAAGTTTCTCTTTACTGTACTATTTGATTTCTCTTTATTTCACTTGTGTGTGTTCGCTATTCCATTGGAGCAACATTTCATTTCATTTCATTACATATTCGTGTGCAGTTATAAGTGCTTTCGTGTTGCCTTCTGGTATGCAATAAATACGTGACATAATCAAAGTAAAAATAAAAGCGTTTTATGTTTTTCTACTTGGCTTAAACAAACAGTTTTCATCCTCCTCCATGTCGTTACCTTTATTTCTGGGAGAGTGATCCGCTTCTGAGGATCTTTCTGCAGCATACTCGATAGCATATCCTTGAGCAGTGCTGATGCCTCTGGTTTAGGAGGAAATTGAAGCTCGTCGTGTTGGATCTTGTCGTAAAGCTTCATAATGTTCTCATCGTTAAAAGGAATTTGTCCATAAACAAGCGCGTATAAAGTTACGCCCAACTGCCAGATATCAGCCATTTTCCCACTGTAGCTTTCTTTTGGAATAGCCAGGGCCTCTGGAAAAATTCAAAATGCATGTCGCGCATTGCAATAACAAAGTTAGCATAAATGGTTTTCATTACCATTCGTTTCTGTAATATTTATTCATTGTTCCTGGAAATACACAACGGCATCATTGCAAACAAGACATAAAAATGGCCACAATTCCAACTATCAAAGCAATGCATACTTGCAAGCACCAAGCGCAAGCAAGATATGTGTTGAATATAAATGTAAATATATGTATGGTCACTAGTAGGGTTATTGTTATTTTAAGCTTACAGCCTGTTTTGTGTTCTACACTGTTTTAATTGAGAAACAGGAAGACGATAAAAGCATAAAAAAGTTTATTTTTTTCGTATTTACAATTGTGATAAGCATAGAGGAAATGTTTGCTGATTGCATTAAAAAGATAAACTCTCTTAGCTATTATTATCGCTTGTTTGAATTTAACGTACCAAGATAAAGATTATCTTCTGTGGGATCATCTAGTACTTCTACTAGTTTAACTACATTTGGATGATCCAGCTTTTTCAGAATGGCTACCTCTCGGTAAACTCTCGTCAACGGATTTTCGGGAACTTTTCCTGAAGACTTTCTACTTGGAGCAATTCGTCCAAAAATTCCTGCCTTTTGAAGAAGCTTCCGCTTTGAAAGAATTTTCATAGCCTGTAACAGAATTTTACACCATTAAAGCAATTACAGTTTACTTCTAGTTACAGTCTAATCCTTACACGCTACTTATAGATTGCTCCTTTTTAGGTTGACATACATAAAACTCGTCATCCTCTTCATTGTACGCTAACTTGACGATTCCATAAGCACCTTGACCTATTGGATGCATAAGCTTGTACTGATTGAGTTGAAGTGTATCTCCTACTTGTTCCACACTCACCCTCTGACTCTCCCTAAATTGTTGTCGTCGTCTTCCTAAATATGGAGAAGTACCGGGTGAAGTAAAAGGGGAAAATGGAAAGTTAGGGTAAATTGGTCGTCGAGAAAAGTCACTAGACATTCCTCGGTTTGCCATTGATATTGGCGGTGTCTTTTGATGCGAAGGTTTCGTGGTAGGCTGCGGAATTTTCGAGTTACCCCGAGCTCCTGCCGCTCCTCCAGTTGCACCAACATTCTCTGATTGCCCCTGCTTCGTGATCATAGGCTCATTTTTAATCAGCGGTTGAGATGTAGCCACCACTATCGTTGCTGGGGGAACCTTATGTTCCACTGAAGGTCCAGCGTCTACTACTGAGGCATTGGTGGTAACCGTGGCAGTATTTGTAGTTTCTGCTGTTACTGAAGCGTTTCTAATAACTACTCTCCCAGTAACAGCAATGCTTCCACTGTTGCTTATACCACTGCTTCCCATGCAATTTTGCTGGGTACTTGAAATCGTTTGTGGTGTTGTTTTTGTGGAAATACAACTATTTGTGCTATCAGGAGGAGCCATAGTCGATACGCTTCCTTCCTGCTTACTTCTTCGGAAAATTTCTTGGAGTTGCTGTTGATGCAGTCTTTGATCATGACTAGGGCCTCCTGCAATCGTCGCTCTACGGCCTGAAGTTAGTGAAGGGCCTGCAGGAGCTGTGGTTGCTGTTGATGTTATTCCGCCCATGCTTCCACTCTCCTTACCCACTGACTGAATTACCACAACACCACCACTGTTGCTCGACCCCTTCTTACTACTGCAACAGTTGGCTGGCTGCTGCGGGTTTTGAACTTTCTGGCAATTTGTGAACATTGGTGATAATGTGGATCAAGGCAAAAATATACTATATTCTCTTTAAACTACTTTCCCCACGCTTGTCAAAAGCAATGCTTTGCATTTAAAGCAACATTTCAAACTTGTACTACAACTTTTATCCTGAAAAGAACTTTTCAGTTGTAATCTAGTTCATAGAGCTCCTTGTGAGAATTGTGAGTGTGTGTTTACGAAAGCGTCTACATCTCTTTGTAAAACTTATTTTTCTCGAGCGTGATTGGAATGTGCGCTGCGTGTAGCGTGGGCTATATCAGGTATACATACGTACCTTCCCGTAGAACAATTACGTACGTGATCTTGTCCCTATTTATTTTATTCCGTAAAGTATTTTTCAAGAAACAAATTTTCTCATTCCCGTCTCCCTTTTCCCTGTTTCGACTTCCTTTTTTCACTTTTTAATACATTTACCGTCCAACATGTACTATTCGCTTGCCTTTACTCCCATTTTGTGCCGAGCAGCGATAGAAGTTAACAACTATGCTCATAATAATTCAATGTTCAAATGGAGGTAAATACGTAAGTTGATTGTGTTCACTCTTTTCGGTCGATCGATTGGTACAGCGAAATTTTTTTTTTTTTTTGCGCTAGACAATGATGACAGGGAATCAGCAACAATAATAATTCAATTTTTAGTTCGATAGGCAGCTCGTTGTCGTCCATATAATACGAAGTGGACAAAGGCTCTCCGNTGTTCAAATGGAGGTAAATACGTAAGTTGATTGTGTTCACTCTTTTCGGTCGATCGATTGGTACAGCGAAATTTTTTTTTTTTTTTGCGCTAGACAATGATGACAGGGAATCAGCAACAATAATAATTCAATTTTTAGTTCGATAGGCAGCTCGTTGTCGTCCATATAATACGAAGTGGACAAAGGCTCTCCGTCACAAACAGAACAAGGCTTTGCGGTTAAAATGTAGTGTGCGTTTTCCCTTACTCTCACCAATACCACCATCTGAAAAATAAAAGACAAACTAGTTAAACTAATTAAAATTTTCCCGTCAATGTTGTCATGAAAGTTGGGAGAAAGCACGAAACATGATACTGGCTAAAAACATTTCGACCGAAATGAGCCAAAAATTTGTACCCGACGCATCTACTATTCATTATTATCTATTTCTCTCTTTATAAAAAGGTGGGTGGGTAACTGAAAGATTAAAAACCGGGGTAGGTAGCAGACATTTCCTTGGCATCCTACTTGCGTAGGTTAAACCTTTTTATTATATGTGTCTCATGTCATGTCATATCCTCTGGGGTATTGTGAGCTTGCGTCTCCTTGCCCTACCTTGCAATTTCTCTGATGATGCTACTTTACTAGCTTAAGTATGAATGAAACTCTCATCAAAGTAATGAAATGTTTTCCCTTCAGCCATTAGCTGTTAGCAAGTCAATTAGACTCAGTGAAAAACATACAAGACGCCAGTAAATTGAATCCCCGACTAGCGTAAGATTTTCAGATAAAAATAAATGTCATACATGCTTGGATCTAGAAATAACCATGCATGAAGTATCATTTCTGATAAGCAAAGCAGCAAACAAAACTTGTGCATAAAAGCACGAGCTACAAAATACAGCAAGCAAATTATTACTTTGTTAAAAGTTGAACAGTGTTGTTGGGGTAGGGAGATATGACGCGAAATTCGCACTGCAAATGCACCGAAAAGAACACCTGTTACAAAATTTGCATGACTTCTCACTTTCCCCATCACATACGGACGTGTAGGTAGGGAGTATGGAACTATGAAGAAACCACGCTGACATTTTTAGCATTGCTTTTTTCACTTCTCTACTATGTCCTCGCAATAGCCCACTTCATTAGAGACTCGGGAAAATGTAATTTATGATTTGATTTTCATATTCGCGGACCTGAATCGGGTTTTTTTTTCGGGCACCATACCATTCTGGCAACTTTAATTGGTCATTTTTTAGTTTCATAATACATGCATATTAAGTTTGGTGCTGAGTGCTGACAGCTCCTTTCTTTCTGCAGATATAGCAAATTTTAATTTTCAGGTGTCTATCAGGCACCTGCGGACTCCAAACTCTTGTCGTGTCTTC